>JBBBDQ010003525.1:0-13248 GCA_037127315.1 Ascarosepion bandense | reverse complement strand
TCAATATAAATGAGTGTACTGAAAGACCAAAAACTGCGCATTTAGTGTATTTTCATGCATATCAAGATTAATGCTGATTCTTATGTAAATTGATGTGTAGCATCATACGGTCTCATTTAAAATTTATTCTGAGCAATATAAATGAGTGTACTGAAAGCCCGAAAATTGCGCATTTAGTGTATTTTCATGCATATCAAGATTAATGCTGATTCTTATGTAAATTGATTTGTAGAATCATATGGTTTCATTTAAAATTGATTCTGATCAATATAAATGAGTGTACTGAAAGCCCGAAAATTGCGCATTTAGTGTATTTTCATGCATATCAAGATTAATGCTGATTCTTATGTAAAATGATGTGTAGCATCATACGGTCTCATTTAAAATAGATTCTGAGCAATATAAATGAGTGTACTGAAAGCCCGAAAATTGCGCATTTAGTGTATTTTCATGCATATCAAGATTAATGCTGATTCTTATGTAAATTGATGTGTAGAATCATATGGTCTCATTTGACATTAATTCTGCTCAATATAAATGAGTGTACTGAAAGTCCAAAAACTGCGCATTTAGTGTATTTTCATGCATATCAAGATTAATGATGATTCTTATGTAAATTGATGTGTAGAATCATGTGGTCTCATTTAAAATTGATTCTGAGCAATATAAATGCGTGTACTGAAAGCCCGAAAATTGCGCATTTAGTGTATTTTCATACATATCAAGATTAATGTAGATTCTTTTGTAAATTGATGTGTAGAATCATAAGGTTTCATTTAAAATTGATTCTGAGCAATATAAATGAGTGTACTGAAAGTCCGAAAATTGCGCATTTAGTGTATTTTCATGCATATCAAGATTAATGCTGATTCTTATGTAAATTGGTGTGTAGAATCATATGGTCTCATTTAAAAATAATTTTGAGCAAAATAAATGCGTGTTCTGTAAGCCCGAATATTGCGCATTTAGTGTATATTCATGCATATCAAGTTTAATGCTGATTCTTATGTAAATTGATGTGTAGAATCATATGCTCTCATTTAAAATTGATTCTGAGCAATATAAATGAGTGTACTGAAAGCCCAATATGGCGCATTTAGTGTATTTTCATGCATATCAAGATTAATGCTGATTCTTGTGTAAATTGATGTGTAGAATCATATGGTCTCATTTGACATTAATTCTGAGCAATATAAATGAGTGTACTGAAAGACCAAAAACTGCGCATTTAGTGTATTTTCATGCATATCAATATTAATGCTGATTCTTATGTAAATTGATGTGTAGAATCATACAGTCTAATTTAAAATTTATGCTGAGCAATAAAATGAGTGTACTGAAAGCCCGAAAATTGTCCATTTAGTGTATTTTCATGCATATCAATATTAATGCTTATTCTTATGTAACTTGATGTGTAGAATCATATGGTTTCATTTAAAATTGATTCTGAGCAACATAAATGAGTGTACTGAAAGCCCGAAAATTGCGCACTTAGTGTATTTTCATGCATATCAAGATTAATGCTGATTCGTATGTAAATTGATGTGTAGAATTTTACGGTCTCATTTGAAATTGATTCTGAGCAATATAAATGAGTGTACTGAAAGCCCGAAAATTGCGCATTTATTGTATTTTCATGCATATCAAGATTAATGCTGATTCTTATGTAAATTGATGTGTAGAATCATATGGTCTCATTTAAAATTGATTCTGAACAATATAAATGAGTGTACTGAAAGCCCGAAAATTGCGCATTTAGTGTATTTTCATGCATATCAAGATTAATGCTGATTCTTATGTAAAATGATGTGTAGCATCATACGGTCTCATTTAAAATAGATTCTGAGCAATATAAATGAGTGTACTGAAAGCCCGAAAATTGCGCATTTAGTGTATTTTCATGCATATCAAGATTAATGCTGATTCTTATGTAAATTGATGTGTAGAATCATATGGTCTCATTTGACATTAATTCTGCTCAATATAAATGAGTGTACTGAAAATCCAAAAACTGCGCATTTAGTGTATTTTCATGCATATCAAGATTAATGATGATTATTATGTAAATTGATGTGTAGAATCAGGTGGTCTCATTTAAAATTGATTCTGAGCAATATAAATGCGTGTACTGAAAGCCCGAAAATTGCGCATTTAGTGTATTTTCATACATATCAAGATTAATGTAGATTCCTTTGTAAATTGATGTGTAGAATCATAAGGTTTCATTTAAAATTGATTCTGAGCAATATAAATGAGTGTACTGAAAGTCCGAAAATTGCGCATTTAGTGTATTTTCATGCATATCAAGATTA
Organism: Ascarosepion bandense; assembly: GCA_037127315.1. Taxonomy (NCBI): domain Eukaryota; kingdom Metazoa; phylum Mollusca; class Cephalopoda; order Sepiida; family Sepiidae; genus Ascarosepion; species Ascarosepion bandense. The sequence continues at coordinate 10,936 of JBBBDQ010003525.1, read as the reverse complement.
ATGCTGATTCTTATGTAAATTGGTGTGTAGAATCATATGGTCTCATTTAAAAATAATTTTGAGCAAAATAAATGCGTGTTCTGTAAGCCCGAATATTGCGCATTTAGTGTATATTCATGCATATCAAGTTTAATGCTGATTCTTATGTAAATTGATGTGTAGAATCATATGCTCTCATTTAAAATTGATTCTGAGCAATATAAATGAGTGTACTGAAAGCCCAATATGGCGCATTTAGTGTATTTTCATGCACATCAAGATTAATGCTGATTCTTGTGTAAAATGATGTGTAGCATCATACGGTCTCATTTAAAATAGATTCTGAGCAATATAAATGAGTGTACTGAAAGCCCGAAAATTGCACATTTAGTGTATTTTCATGCATATCAAGATTAATGCTGATTCTTATGTAAATTGATGTGTAGAATCATATGGTCTCATTTGACATTAATTCTGCTCAATATAAATGAGTGTACTGAAAGTCCAAAAACTGCGCATTTAGTGTATTTTCATGCATATCAAGATTAATGATGATTCTTATGTAAATTGATGTGTAGAATCATGTGGTATCATTTAAAATTGATTCTGAGCAATATAAATGCGTGTACTGAAAGCCCGAAAATTGCGCATTTAGTGTATTTTCATACATATCAAGATTAATGTAGATTCCTTTGTAAATTGATGTGTAGAATCATAAGGTTTCATTTAAAATTGATTCTGAGCAATATAAATGAGTGTACTGAAAGTCCGAAAATTGCGCATTTAGTGTATTTTCATGCATATCAAGATTAATGCTGATTCTTATGTAAATTGGTGTGTAGAATCATATGGTCTCATTTAAAAATAATTTTGAGCAAAATAAATGCGTGTTCTGTAAGCCCGAATATTGCGCATTTAGTGTATATTCATGCATATCAAGTTTAATGCTGATTCTTATGTAAATTGATGTGTAGAATCATATGCTCTCATTTAAAATTGATTCTGAGCAATATAAATGAGTGTACTGAAAGCCCAATATGGCGCATTTAGTGTATTTTCATGCACATCAAGATTAATGCTGATTCTTGTGTAAATTGATGTGTAGAATCATATGGTCTCATTTGAAATTAATTCTGAGCAATATAAATGAGTGTACTGAAAGACCAAAAACTGCGCATTTAGTGTATTTTCATGCATATCAAGATTAATGCTGATTCTTATGTAAATTGATGTGTAGAATCATACAGTCTAATTTAAAATTTATGCTGAGCAATAAAATGAGTGTATTGAAAGCCCGAAAATTGTCCATTTATTGTATTTTCATGCATATCAATATTAATGCTTATTCTTATGTAAATTGATGTGTAGAATCATATGGTTTCATTTAAAATTGATTCTGAGCAATATAAATGAGTGTACTGAAAGCCCGAAAATTGCGCACTTAGTGTATTTTCATGCATATCAAGATTAATGCTGATTCGTATGTAAATTGATGTGTAGAATTTTACGGTCTCATTTGAAATTGATTCTGAGCAATATAAATGAGTGTACTGAAAACCCGAAAATTGCGCATTTAGTGTATTTTCATGCATATCAAGATTAATGCTGATTCTTATGTAAATTGAGGTGTAGAATCATATGGTCTCATTTAAAATTGATTCTGAACAATATAAATGAGTGTACTGAAAGCCCGAAAATTGCGCATTTAGTGTATTTTCATGCATATCAAGATTAATGCTGATTCTTATGTAAATTGATGAGTAGAATCATATGGTCTCATTTAAAATTTATTTTTGAGCAATATATATGAGTGTACTGAAAGCCCGAAAATTTCCCATTTAGTGTATTTTCATGCATATCAAGATTAATGCTGATTATTATGTAAATTGATGTGTAGAATCATATGTTCTCATTTAAAAATAATTTTGAGCAATATAAATGAGTGCACTAAAAACCCGAAAATTGCGCATTTAGTGTATTTTCATGCATATCAAGATTAATGCTGATTCTTATGTAAATTGATGTGTAGAATCATATGGTTTCATTTAAAATTGATTCTGAGCAATATAAATGAGTGTACTGAAAGCCCAAATATGGCGCATTTAGTGTATTTTCATGCATATCAATATTAATGCTGATTCTTGTGTAAATTGATAGGTAGATTCATATGGTCTCATTTGAAATTAATTCTGAGCAATATAATTGAGTGTACTGAAAACCAAAAACTGCGCATTTAGTGTATTTTCATGCATATCAATATTAATGCAGATTCTTATGTAAATTGTTCTGTAGAATCATACGGTCTCATTTAAAATTGATTCTGAGCAATATAAATGAGTGTACTGTAGCTCGAAAATTGCGCATTTAGTGTATTTTCATGCATATCAAAATTAATGCTGATTCGTAGGTAAATTGATGTGTAGAATCATATGGTCCGAATTAAAAATGATTTTGAGCAATATAAATTAGTGTATTGAAAGCCCGAAAATTTCGCATTTAGTGTATTTTCATGCATATCAAGGTTTATGCTGATTCTTATGTAAATTGATGTGTAGAATCATATGGTCTCATTTAAAATTGTTTCTGAGCAATATAAATGAGTGTACTGAAAGCCCGAAAATTGCGCATTTAGTGAATTTTCATGCATATCAAAATTAATGCTGATTCGTAGGTAAATTGATGTGTAGAATCATATGGTCCGAATTAAAAATGATTTTGAGCAATATAAATTAGTGTATTGAAAGCCCGAAAATTTCGCATTTAGTGTATTTTCATGCATATCAAGGTTAATGCTGATTCTTATGTAAATTGATGTGTAGAATCTTATGGTCTCATATAAAATTGATTCTGAGCAATATAAATGAGTGTACTGAAAGCCCGAAAATTGCGCATTTAGTGTATTTTCATGCATATCAAGATTAATGCTGATTCTTATGTAAATTGATGTGTAGAATAATATGGTCTCATTTAAAATCTATTTTTGAGCAATATATATGAGTGTACTGAAAGCCCGAAAATTGCCCATTTAGTGTATTTTCATGCATATCAAGATTAATGCTGATTATTATGTAAATTGATGTGTAGAATCATATGTTCTCATTTAAAAATAATTTTGAGCAATATAAATGAGTGCACTAAAAACCCGAAAATTGCGCATTTAGTGTATTTTCATGCATATCAAGATTAATGCTGATTCTTATGTAAATTGTTGTGTAGAATCATACGGTCTCATTTAAAATGGATTCTGAGCAATATAAATGAGTGTACTGAAAACCCGAAAATTGCGCATTTAGTGTATTTTCATGCATATCAAGGTTTATGCTGATTCTTATGTAAATTGATGTGTAGAATCATATGGTCTCATTTAAAATTGTTTCTGAGCAATATAAATGAGTGTACTGAAAGTCCGAAAATTGCGCATTTAGTGTATTTTCATGCATATCAAGATTAATGCTGATTCTTGTGTAAATTGATGTGTAGAATCATTTGGTCTCATTTGAAATTAATACTGAGCAATATAAATGAGTGTAATGAAAGACCAAAAACTGCGCATTTATTGTATTTTGATGCACATCAAGATTAATGCTGATTCTTATGTAAATTGATGTGTAGAATCATATGTTCTCATTTAAAATTGATTCTGAGCAATATAAATGAGTGTACTGAAATCCCAAATATGGCGCATTTAGTGTATTTTCAAGCATATCAAGATTAATGCTGATTCTTATGTAAATTGATGTGTATAATCATATAATCTCATTTAAAATTGATTCTGAGCAATATAAATGAGTGTAATGAGAGCCCGAAAATTACGCATTTAGTGTACTTTCATGCATATCAAGATTAATGCTGATTCTTATGTAAATTGATGTGTAGAATCATATGATTTCATTTAAAATTGATTCTGAGCAATATAAATGAGTGTAATGAGATCCCGAAAATTACGCATTTAGTGTACTTTCATGCATATCAAGATTAATGCTGATTCTTATGTAAATTGATGTGTAGAATCATATGGTTTCATTTAAAATTGATTCTGAGCAATATAAATGAGTGTACTGAAAGCCCAAATATGGCGCATTTAGTGTATTTTCAGCATATCAAGATTAATGCTGATTCTTGTGTAAATTGATAGGTAGATTCAAATGGTCTCATTTGAAATTAATTCTGAGCAATATAATTTAGTGTAATGAAAGACCAAAAACTGCGCATTTCGTGTATATTCATGCATATCAAGTTTAATGCTGATTCTTATGTAAATTCAAGTGTAGAATCATATGGTTTCATTTAAAATTGTTCCTAAGCAATATAAATGATTGTACTGAAAGCCCGGAAATTTCGCATTTAGTGTATTTTCATGCATATCAAGATTGATGCTGATTCTTGTGTAAATTGATGTGTAGATTCATATAGTCTCATTTGAAATTAATTCTGAGCAATATAAATGAGTGTACTGAAAGACCAAAAACTGCGCATTTAGTGTATATTCATGCATATCAAGATTAATGCTGATTCTTATGTAAATTGATGTGTAGAATCATACGGTCTCATTTAAAATTGATTCTGAGCAATATAAATGTGTGTACTGTAAGCCCGAAAATTGCGCATTTAGTGCATTTTCGTGCATATCAAGATTAATGCTGATTCTTATGTAAATTGATGTGTAGAATCATATGGTTTCATTTAAAATTCATGTTGAGCAATATAAATGAGTGTACTGAAAGACCGAAAATTGCGCATTTAATGTATTTTCATGCATATCAAGATTAATGCTGATTCTTATGTAAATTGATGTGTAAAATCATATGGTCTCATTTTAAATTGATTCTGAGCAATATAAATGAGTGTACTGAAAGCCCAAATATGGCGCATTTAGTGTATTTTCATGATTGTCAACTTTAATGCTGATTCTTATGGAAATTGATGTGTAGAATCATATGGTCTCATTTAAAATTGATTCTAAGCAATATAAATGAGTGTATTGAAAGCCCGAGTATTGGGCATTAATGTATTTTCATGCATATCAAGATTAATGCTGATTCTTATGGAAATTGATGTGTAGAATCATATGGTCTCATTTAAAATTGATTCTGAGCAATATAAATGAGTGTACGGAAAGACCAAAAACTGCGCATTTAGTGTATTTTCATGCATATCAAGATTAATGCTGATTCTTATGTAAATTGATGTGTAGAATCATACGGTCTCATTTAAAATTGATTCTGAGCAATATAAATGAGTGTACTGAAAGCTCGAAAATTGCGCATTTAGTGTATTTTCATGCATATCAAGGTTTATGCTGATTCTTATGTAAATTGATGTGTAGAATCATATGGTCTCATTTAAAATTGATTCTGAGCAATATAAATGAGTGTACTGAAAGCCCGAAAATTGCGCATTTAGTGTATTTTCATGCATATCAAGATTAATGCTGATTCTTGTGTAAATTGATGTGTAGAATCACATGGTCTCATTTAAAATTGATTCTGAGCAATATAAATGAGTGTACTGAATGCCCGAAAATTGCGCATTTAGTGTATTTTCGTGCATATCAAGATTAATGCTGATTCTTATGTAAATTGATGTGTAGAATCATATGGTTTCATTTAAAATTCATTTTGAGCAATATAAATGAGTGTACTGAAAGACCGAAAATTGCGCATTCAGTGTATTTTCATGCATATCAAGATTAATGCTGATTCTTATGTAAATTGATGTGTAGAATCATATGGTCTCATTTAAAATTGATTCTGATCAATATAAATGAGTGTACTGAACGAACAAAAACTGCGCTTTTAGTGTATTTTCATGCATATCAAGTTTATTGCTGATACTTATGTAAATTGATGTGTAGAATCATACGGTTTCATTTAAAATTGATTCTGAGCAATATAAATGTGTGTACTGAAAGCCCGAAAATTGCGCATTTAGTGTATTTTCATGCATATCAAGATTAATGCTGCTTCTTATGTAAATTGATGTGTAGAATCATATGGTGGCATTTATAAATTGATTCTGAGCAATATAAATGAGTGTACTGAAAGCCCAAAAATTGCGCATTTAGTGTATTTTCATGCATATCAAGATTAATGCTGATTCTTATGTAAACTGATGTGTAGAATCATTTGGTCTCATTTCAAATTGATTCTGAGCAATATAAATGAGTGTACTGAAAGCCCGAAAATTGCGCGTTCAGTGTATTTTCATGCATATCAAGATTAATGCTGATTCTTATGTAAATTGATGTGTAGAATCATATGGTCTCATTTAAAATTGATTCTAAGCATTATAAATGAATGTACTGAAAGCCCGAAAATTGCGCATTTAGTGTATTTTCATGCATATAAAGATTAATGCAGATTCTTATGTAAATTGGTGTGTAGAATCATATGGTCTCATTTAAAAATAATTTTGAGCAATATAAATGTGTGTACTGAAAGCCCGAAAATTGCGCATTTAATGTATATTCATGCATATCAAGTTTAATGCTGATTCTTATGTAAATTGGTGTGTAGAATCAAATGGTCTCATTTAAAATTGAATCTGAGCAATATAAATGAGTGTAATGAAAGCCCGAAAATTGCGCATTTAGTGTATTTTCATGCATATCAAGATTAACGCTGATTCTTATGTAAATTGGTGTGTAGAATCAAATGGTCTCATTTGAAATTGATTCTGAACAATATAAATGAGTGTACTGAAAGTCCAAAAACTGTGCATTAATGTATTTTCATGCATATCAAGATTAATGCTGATTCTTATGTAAATTGATGAGTAGAATCATATGTTCTCATTTAAAATTGGTTCTGATCAATATAAATGAGTGTACTGAAAGACCAAAACTGCGCATTTAGTGTATTTTCATGCATATCAAATTAATGCTGATTCTTATGTAAATTGATGTGTAGAATCATATGGTTGCATTGAAATTGGTTCTGAGCAATATAAATGAGTGTACTGAAAGTCTGAAAATTGTGCTTTTAGTGTATTTTCAGGCATATCAAGATTAATGCTGATTCTCATGTAAATTGGTGTGTGGAAACATGTGGTCTCATTTAAAATTGATTCTGAGCAATATAAATGAGTGTACTGAAACCCGAAATATGCGCATGTAATGTATTTTCATGCATATCAAGATTAATGCTGATTCATATGTAAATTGATGTGTAGAATCATATAATCTCATTTAAAATTGATTATCAGCAATATAAATGAGTGTACTGAAAGCCCGAATATTGCTCATTTAGTGTATTTTCATGCATATGATTCTACACATCAATTTACACAAGAATCAGCATTAATCTTGATATGCATGAAAATACACTAAATGCGCAGTTTTTTTCTTTCAGTACACTCATTTATATTGCTCAGCATCAATTTCAAATGAGAACATATGATTCTACACATCAATTTACATATGAATCAGCATTAATCTTGATATGCATGAAAATACACAAAATGTGCAAATTCGGGCTTTCAGTACACTCATTAATATTTCAGAGAATCAATTTTAAATTAGACCATATGAATCTACACATCAATTTACATAAGAATCTGCATTAATCTTGATATGCATGAAAATACACTAAATGCGCAATTTTCGGGCTTTCAGTACACTCATTTATATTGCTCAGAATCAATTTTAAATGAGACCGTATGATTCTACACATCAATTTACATAAGAATCAGCATTAATCTTGATATGCATGAAAATACACTAAATGCGCAGTTTTTGGTCTTTCAGTACACTCATTTATATTGATCAGAATCAATTATAAATGAAACCATATGATTCTACACGTCAATTTACATAAGAATCAGCATTAATCTTGATATGCATGAAAATACACTAAATGCGCAATTTTCCGGCTTTCAGTACACTCATTTATATTGCTCAGAATCAATTTTAAATGAAACCATATGATTCTACACATCAATTTACAAAAGAATCTTCATTAATCTTGATATGTATGAAAATACACAAAATGCGCAATTTTCGGGCTTTCAGTACACGCATTTATATTTCTCAGAATCAATTTTAAATGAGACCACATGATTCTACACATCAATTTACATAAGAATCATCATTAATCTTGATATGCATGAAAATACACTAAATGCGCAGTTTTTGGACTTTCAGTACACTCATTTATATTGAGCAGAATTAATTTCAAATGAGACCATATGTTTCTACACATCAATTTACATATGAATCAGCATTAATCTTGATATGCATGAAAATACACTAAATGCGCAATTTTCCGGCTTTCAGTACACTCATTTATATTGCTCAGAATCAATTTTAAATGAAACCATATGATTCTACACATCAATTTACAAAAGAATCTTCATTAATCTTTATATGTATGAAAATACACAAAATGCGCAATTTTCGGGCTTTCAGTACACGCATTTATATTGCTCAGAATCAATTTTAAATGAGACCACATGATTCTACACATCAATTTACATAAGAATCATCATTAATCTTGATATGCATGAAAATACAATAAATGCGCAGTTTTTGGACTTTCAGTACACTCATTTATATTGAGCAGAATTAATTTCAAATGAGACCATATGTTTCTACACATCAATTTACATAAGAATCAGCATTAATCTTGATATGCATGAAAATACACTAAATGCGCAATTTTCGTGCTTACAGTACACTCATTTATATTGCTTAGAATCAATTTTAAATGAGACCGTGGGATTCTACACATTAATTTACATAAGAATCTGCATTAATCTTGATATGCATGAAAATACACTAAATGCGCAGTTTTTGGTCTTTCAGTACACTCATTTATATTGATCAGAATCAATTTTAGATGAGACCATATGATTCTACACATCAATTTACATAAGAATCAGCATTAATCTTGATATGCATGAAAATACACTAAATGCCCAATTTTCGGGCTTACAGTACACTCATTTATATTGATCAGAACCAATGTTAAATGAGACCATATGATTGTACACATCAATTTACATAAGAATCAGCATTAATCTTGATATGCATGAAAATACAATAAATGCGCAATTTTCGGGCTTTTCAGTCCACTCATTTATATAGCTCAGAATCTATTTTAAATGAGACCGTATGATTCTACACATCAATTTACATAAGTATCAGCATTAATCTTGATATGCATGAAAATACACTAAATCCGCAATTTTCGGGCTTTCAGTACACTCATTTATATTGATCAGAATCAATTTTAAATGAGACCGTATGATTCTACACATCAATTTACATAAGAATCAGCATTAATCTTGATAAGCATGAAAATACACTAAATGCGCAGTTCTTGGTCTTTCAGTACACTCATTTATATTGATCAGAATCAATTTTAAATGAAACCATATGATTCTACACATCAATTTACATGAGAATCAGCATTAATCTTGATATGCATGAAAATACACTAAATGCGCAATTTTCGGGCTTTCAGTACATTCATTTATATTGCTCAGAATCAATTTTAAATGAAACCATATGATTCTACACATCAATTTACAAAAGAATCTTCATTAATCTTGATATGTATGAAAATACACAAAATGCGCAATTTTCGGGCTTTCAGTACACGCATTTATATTGCTCAGAATCAATTTTAAATGAGACCATATGATTCTACACATCAATTTACATAAGAATCATCATTAATCTTGATATGCATGAAAATACACTAAATGCGCAGTTTTTGGACTTTCAGTACACTCATTTATATTGAGCAGAATTAATTTCAAATGAGACCATATGATTCTACACATCAATTTACATAAGAATCAGCATTAATCTTGATATGCATGAAAATACAATAAATGCTCAATTTTCCGGCTTTAAGTCCACTCATTTATATTGCTCAGAATCTATTTTAAATGAGACCGTATGATTCTACACATGAATTTACATAATTATCAGCATTAATTTTGATATGCATGAAAATACACTAAATCCGCAATTTTCGGGCTTTCAGTACACTCATTTATATTGATCAGAATCAATTTTAAATGAGACCATATGAATCTACACATCAATTTACATAAGAATCAGCATTAATCTTGATATGCATGAAAATACACCTAATGCGCAATATTCCAGCTTTCAGTACACTCATTTATATTGCTCAGAATCAATTTTAAATGAGACCGTATGATTCTACACATCAATTTACATAAGAATCAGCATTAATCTTGATATGCATGAAAATACACTAAATGCGAAATTTTCGGGCTTTCAGTACATTCATTTATATTGATCAGAATCAATTTTAAATGAAGCCATATGATTCTACACACCAATTTACATAAGAATCAGCATTAATCTTGATATGCATGAAAATACATTAAAGAGCAATTTTCCGGCTTTCACTACACTCATTTATATTGATCAGAATCAATTTTAAATGAGACCATATGATTCTACACATCAATTTACATAAGAATCAGCATTAATATTGATATGCATGAAAATACATTAAATGCGCAATTTTCGGGCTTTCAGTACACTCATTTATATTGCTCAGAATCAATTTTAAATGAGACCGTATGATTCTACATATCAATTTACATAAGAATCAGCATTAATCTTGATATGCATGAAAATACACTAAATGCGCAGTGTTTGGTCTTTCAGTACAGTCATTTATATTGCTCAGAATCAATTTTAAATGAGACCTTATGATTCTACACATCAATTTACATAAGAATCAGCATTAATCTTGATATGCATGAAAATACACTAAATGCGCAATTTTCGGGCTTACAGTACACTCATTTATATTGATCAGAATTAAATTTAAATGAGACTATATGATTCTACACATCAATTTACATAAGAATCAGCATTAATCTTGATATGCATGAAAATACACTAAATGCGCAATTTTCGGGCTTTCAGTACACTCATTTATGTCGCTCGGAGTCAATTTTAAATGAGACCATA
>JBBBDQ010003507.1:10000-20000 GCA_037127315.1 Ascarosepion bandense | reverse complement strand
TTGACAATCTCACCTACCTCCCATTAGCATGGACCAGGCTTGCCTCCCAGTGAGTAAAACACTACGCATCCTTGGTCTCACACTTTCAGCGGACCTCAAATGGAATGACTATATCGAATCCATTGCTAAATCCACTGCTATGAATGTCGGTTCTCTGTGTAGGGCCCGGATGTTTTTTCCCTCTAAATCTATACTGCACATATATAAATCTACCATCCGCCCGTGCATTGAATATTGCTGCCATATCTGGTCAGGTGCCCCTGCTATTCTCCTCGGGCTTCTCAATAAGGTTCAGAGGAGGGTCTGTAATGTGATAGATACCGACTTGGCAGACCGCCTGCAGTCTCTCTCCCACCGGCGCGACGTGGCTTCCCTGTGTATCTTCTATAAATACTTTCACGGCTTCTGCACCGATGAACTTAGATCACTGGTGCCCCCTAAATACGAATTTTCACGATATACTAGATTAGCAACTAGATCCCACCCTTGTACAGTGAAACCGATAAAATGCAACCGCAACTTCTACTCCAACAGTTTCTTTCCTCGCATTTCCCGACTGTGGAATTCCCTTCCACACGATTGCTTCTCCGACGGCTACAATCTCCAGGAGTTTAAATGTAAGGTCAATAGTCACCTCCTAACACACTAACCTACTACCATTCTATCAAACACTCTTCCCATCTGCCCAACCCTCATACTCATCTGTCACCTTCCTCCTGACATTCCCTATGTCTAACCACTCCTTCTCTTTACCTTCCCCTATGTAGCCCCATGCGCAATAGTGGCAGTGGAATGCCTTGCTTGGGGTGAAATGATTAAAAAAAAAGGTGACAAACTTTGGGCCCAATTGGATTATTAGATTACAAATTACAGTTAATTAAGTGAAGCTATTGTTGCAAGTTTGCAAAACAATGGGAGAATCTGTATTTCATGTGCTGATAAAAAAAACACTGTTAAAGAAACGTATTGCCTTGATAAGTGCTATTTGGACTCTGTTCCGTCGGAAACAACGATTAAGAGGTGTCATTTTGATTTGAGACGCAGTCGTAAAGACACAAATGGTGATAAATGCTCAGGTCGTCCCAAATCGGTATTTCTCTTGCAAAACACCAAAAGAATCCACAAACTCGTTTTGGGCTATCGTAAATTAAAGTTGTGCGAGAGAGAAAAGAAGTTGAACATATCAGACAGCAGTGTATTCTCCATTTTGCATGAACATTTGTCAATGAGAAAGCTGTGTTTAAAGTGGGTGCTGCATTTGCTCACAGTCGATCAAAAACAATAACGCGTCGAAGATTCAGAACGTTGTTTTCAAATTTTTCAGCAAAACAAGAATATTTTTCGTAAATATGTAACAACGGATGAAACATGGATCCACAAGTTCACTCGGGAGTCAAATCGGACAGCAGCAGGTAAAATCCGTCCTAAGCGATCAAATACGCATACATCAACAGGCAAGATGTGGCTTCCGCATTTTGGAATGCGCAAAGTATTTTGTTCATTGCTTACCTTGAGAAAGAAAGAACCATCAATAGAGAATATTATATAGCATTATTGGTGCGTTAGAAGGAAGAAATGGCTGGAAAACGGCCACAAATGAAGAAGAAAAAGTGAATATTTCAACAAGGCAACTCATCTTGACAAGTCGGTCGTAACGATGGCAAAACTATATTCAAGGCGACTACTGGCTGTTTTCAGACCTCAAAAAATGCTCCAGGGAAAATAAATTTGCCTCCAATGAAGAAGTGATTTCGAAAACTGAAGCGTATTTAGAGGCAAAAGAGAAAGTGTTCTGCAAAAAAGGCGTCGAATTGTTAGAGGACCGTTGGAATCAGTGTATCACCCTAGAAGGAGAGTGTTGACGAAAAAATCAAATTTTACCTAAAAGTTTTTTTATTGGTTAAGCCAGGCTTTTATTGAGTGATATGTTAGTTAGTTAGTTAGTTAGTTAGTTAGTTAGTTAGTTAGTTAGATAGATAGATAGATAGATAGATAGATAGATAGATAGATAGATAGATAGAACGAATAATGATAGATAAAACGAATAGACATAGATAGATAGATAGATAGATAGATAGATAGAACGAATAGTGATAGATAAAACGAATAGACATAGATAGATAGATAGATAGATAGATAGATAGATAGATAGAACGAATAGTGATAGATAAAACGAATAGACATAGATAGATAGATAGATAGATAGATAGATAGATAGATAGATAGATAGAATGAATGTGATAGATAAAACGAATAGACATAGATAGATAGATAGATAGATAGATAGATAGATAGATAGATAGATAGATAGAAATACTCGCGAGTGCTGAAATACGATTGATAGGTCTGAAATCATCCATGCACAAATTTCAACTCTTCCTACTAATAACTCTCTACTTTGTTTTCAAGTAGTCTGAAAACTGACTGCTCAACGAATATTTCCAATCTAAATTGTAGCGATTTTGTTCAGTAAATAGTAAAAAATTTGGTATATAGGTGAGACCATGTGTCTGCAAAACAAGGGTTTGGTGCCCAGAGAAATTAAAGGTATCGTCGATGCGTTATTGGATAGATTTCCTGATTAATTAACAAAACAAAATTGGGCAGCTGAATTTACTAGGGATTAGTAGCATCTGTGAATGCTGGACAATATCATCGAAAATGGGGACAAAACTGGAAGCGGCCGAAATGTGGTCCTACAGAAGGATGCTACGGATATCGTGGACTGAGCATACAAGCAACGACGAGGTGTTAAAAAGAATGGCAACAAAAAGGAAATTGATGCTGAGCATCAGGAAAGGACAACTGAAGTTCCTGGGACATGCAATGAGGAAGGAGAGCCTGGAGAACCTGATACTGACTGGTCAGATAGAAGGAAAGAGAGACAGCGGAAGACAGCGGATAACATATTTGCAGGGTCTGATCAGGTGGATGACGGAACGGGGGTTGCCAGGAGCAACAGGAGCAAACATACTAAGAGCCACAAGGGATAGGGAGACGTGGAGAACCATGATCGCCTACGTCCTGAAGGGACAGGGCACATAGAAGAAGAAGAAGAAGAAGTATCTTGATTATAGCACCACTTAATTATGTCTTTTAAATGCCGCCACCGAAGAAAACTGACCACGTTCACCAGATCCTGAAGAATTACTATAAATCATATAATCCAGATACCCCAGCATATTGTTGAGAGTATTTCTCTAGAAAGAATTTGGAATAACTAATGTTTCTGTACGGTGCGAACCAAATGTTCCGACACCTGATCTTCACGATCACGCATCGGAAAATATAGTTTTGAACACAAAAGTTGCCTCATAAATAACCATTTGACAAATGCTCTAGTCATATAGATATAAATTTGACCACAATTTTGATTTAAATATGTTCCACTGATCAAAATAGAGAGTAATTTACTCAGAAGAAAAATTCTCAAGAGTGCCGAAATCGAATATTATCAAAACATCAACCTACGCTATATATAATGGCAGGGCCAGGAATTTTTCCCGTCTGTAACAATCCTGTGCATATAAAAATCTACCATCCGCCCGTGCATTGAATACTGCTGCCATATCTGTTCGGGTGGTCCTACTATCCAACGGAGAATCTGTAATGTGATTGATTGGCAGCTAGGATACAGTCGCTTTCTCACCGACGCTGTGTGGCTTCCCTGTGTCTCTTCTACAAATATTTTCACGGTCTCTGCTTCGATGAACTTAGCTCACTGGTGTCCCCTATGCATGAATTTCCTCGAGCCACAAGATTACCAACTAAGTCCCACCATTTTACTGTGAAACTGATACCTTGTAAATGCAAATTCTACTTTAGTAGCTTCTTTTCTCGCACTTTCCGCCAGTGGAATTCCTTTTCGCTTACTTGCTATAATCTCTAAGAATTTCAATGTAAAGTCAATAGTCATCTTCTGTCTCACTAACTTACATCCTCTCTCTAATACTTTTTTCTCCGTCCACCCACTCTCATCTGTATTCCCTTCCTTCTCATTCTCTCTTCCTGATACCCCCTGTAACCTGTCTCTCTTTCTCATAACTTTCGTCCTATCTAACCCCCTGCACAACAGTGGCAGTAAAATACCTTGCTTGGGGCTACACGATTATAATAAAAAAAGAATTGAGAATATTATATTATCATTCAATGATTTTGTTTTTATTTTACCGAAAGGTTTCTGTTCGGTAACGTTTTATTAAAAGCTGTTTGTATCTTTCAATTAAATTTTGTTATACTCAGAAAATAAAACGCATTTCTTTCATTGCTTTTCCTTGCAATTCTACGAAAGTTACAAAATTTCCCGATAAAGCTAAATATTTAATTTCTTGTTGAAAGCAACCGTAATAATCATTAGTGTCTAATGCACGGCAATGCAATCTATTCGTGAGTTTTGATTTATTATCAAGGCTTTTAATATTTTACACTGCCATATCATGTTGAAATATCGGTTCTCGCCATACGATCACCGAATTTTAGGTCAAGCTCTCGGATCACATTCTCCATATCAGAGTGTTATTTGAGAATCATTTTTGTTCATTGGTCGTTGAATCAGCTGTTCTTGCCCGATCATTGTGGTTAAGCAATATCGACTCTTGTTAATGCCTAAATGAGTAAGCCGTTTTCGAAATACTTGCTGGTCTAAACTTGCATATAAGGGTGGTGGAATCGATGGTTGATCGAAGTTGGAAATCAGAGAATTAAGTTCCAATTCTGGTCAAGATTAAGGGATTTGTAGGAAGAAAGTGTCCAGTTGGAGTCGAACTTGCATCTCCAGGCAACAAATTAATGAATGAATTGTGCTACTGGGATCAGTTAGTTAAGTGCCATACGTGATACACGCTTTGGGCGATCATGTCTCGAAAGAGACATGACTGACTGGGTAGAAGATTATCCGGCAGTAGGATGTCATTGCTTTCTGCAGTAGACTCGTTGCCAAGGCTATAAAACCCAATCTATCTTATTATTTAACCCATAACTGGAGGAAAGAGATAGATTAATACCTTTCCCAAAAATATTTGCGCGCAAGTGAATGCTAGGAATTCATGTGGAATTCGAACACGGCACCCCCGATCTCTCGTTCCGAGTCTATATCCACTGCACCACAACGCACATCCATGGAATCACGTAACCATAAATATTTAGTATATTAAGCAACTAGAGAGAAGTATGAGTGTATTTTGCGTCGCGTGTAATTTTCATTGTCGAACTTTTTGCTATTGGGCGAAGGGTAACTCAAACGAGTCTGAATAGAAAGGCAGAATTTTTTAGAGGGGAAAAAATAGAAAATAAATTATTACCTGAGCTTAGGGGCTCGGATTTTCCACTTTAAATGACTATGTGTCGCATCCGACTCGGGCATACGCCCTAGTGGAGATATAGAAGATATCATTGCGCTAAATTTCCATCGTCAGACTCCCTGCCTTTGGACAAAGAGTAACCGCGATGGGGCACCGTGGAAGTGCTGAAAAAATAGGCAATACATATTTGCTAAAGATTAAGGGCTCGGGTTTTTTACTTTAAATGACCGTCACATCTATTTGGGTATCAGTCGTAGTGGGAAGATATTAGATATCATTCTGCATTGCGCGGAATTTTCATTATCGGACTCTCTGCTTTCGGGCTAAGAGGAATCAAGACGAGGATCCAGCAAATTTCAGGGTGTTGTCTGGGGAAAAATTGGCAATAAATTTTAGCCGATGTTAAGGCTTGGATTTCCCACTTGAAATGACCTTGTGTTACATCCAACTCGGGCATCCGGCCTAGTATAGAGATAATAATTATCTGTGTTGTGCATCAATCCAGTGTTGTACGTCATTGAAAATATTCTTTCTCGTTGAGTTACTCGATAGAATTATTCCGAGGGTATTATTATGCATTATTTGGAGGATTTGGTTAGGAAGTTGCATCAATGTTGTTGTGGATTCCGGATGAAGAACTGCACAAAATAATGAAAAACAAAAACAGGTGTGGAGATAAAAAAAAATAGGTGAGAATTTTCTAATAGCAAGTTACCAAAACGTTACTTCAGAATAACTTTACGAAAAACTAACCTTATAAAATTCAATAATACTCAAACACTCTTGTAAAGTTATGTCACCACTTATTTTCCCCGGGTTAGCTACAATATTATTGGTCCCTACTTAGCATCTCATTTTCCAGCTGCCGTAAATTAGCTTTTTTGTGTCTTCAGGCGATTTTCAATAACTGATTTTACCGTTACCGTTTTTATTAAGAACGTTATGACCAATAACGGCCAAAATAAAATGCATTTGGGATCAACAAAAGACACCTTTAAGACAAGGTGATTCAATCACAAGTCTACATTCAAAATAGAAAACTTTAAAAACTGTACAAACTCGGCTAAACAAGTGTGGAAATTGAAATCAAAGTATGGAAAAAACCCAGACATAACTTGGAGTATAATAAAAACAGCCAAGCCTTAAAACGGTTGCAAAATATGTAGACAGGAAGAAAAGTTAGAGATTATGCTATTACCAAAATGTAGCATACTAAAAATTACCTATTATGGTTCATACACCCATAAACGAAAACGTTATGAGTTTTTGTAATTTTAAAAAGTGTGTGTTTAAAAATTTCCCAGCCACATGAGTTTTCAAAAAACCACAGTTAAGTGAGCGTTCTTAAAAAGAAAACGGTAAACAGTCAAATCAGTTTTTGCAAATCGCCTGAAACCACTACTCATATTAGAAACCTAGGTCGCGTAATAACTCGCTTATAAATTAACAATATTCAAAAGTTCTACAATATAATTGTATTGAACACTTATTAATACAAATGTGAACTGGTCTAATTTTATTATGAACAAGAACTAAGTAATTAAACAATTTATCGAGTTTATTCCAGGAAATTAAAATAAGAGAAGTGTAAAATAAATAGAGGATGACTATCGAGGAGAATAAAAAAAGAAAAAAAAGGTGCAAGTAAGCTAGAGACCAATAACATCAAACCCAGCAAGCAATCCTTCTGTTTACACAGGGAAAGCTTGCAAGATTTGATATATAGTGACTCTAGAACTTTTAAATGATATAAAAAGTGTGACCTATGATAAAATAGAGAAACGCTCCACACAAAAATCCAGAAACATTTTTTTTTTGCTTTTTTAATTTAAAAATGACTTTTAAACAGCGCTTATTCCTTGCTATTATAACATTTGTACGACAAATATATATATATATATATATGTTGATATACAATGCCGGCCATAATTATTAGGCAACCCCAGTTAAAAAAAATGATGAATTTTAAACATTTTTAGTATTTATTGCCAAGTTAATAAATCTATGTTGAAAATAGAATGGTTCTGTTATTATTCAGTCAGTTAGTTCAGAGCCATATGTGATACATGCTTTGGGCGATCATGTCTCTTTCGAGACATGACTGACAGAGCCCTAGGTTGCCATTGTTTTCTGCGGTAGCCTGGTTGTCAACAACAGCTATAGAACCCAATCTGTCCTATTATTTAACCCATAACTGGAGGGAAGAGACAGATTTCCCAAGGGTATTTGTGAAGTGAATGCAAGGAATTCTACTGAAATTCGAACTACGGTTCGGTGATTTGTTGTTCAGAGTCGATATCCACTGCACCAAACGCATATCCTGCACCACAATGCCCATCTTTGCAAAATTTTACAACGCAGCCAAGAAGCCAGCCAATACTAAGAAGAGACTAGCATGGGGAAGAGATCACAAAAACTGGACACCAGAACTGTTCATTTGATGCCCATGTTATTGTGCAGTATTACAAAAGAACCATTCTATTTTTCATTTAGAATTATCCACTTGGCAATAAATACTAAAAATAATATAAAATACATCATTTCCTCTAAAAAAACACTCGTAGCCTAAAAATTATGGCTGGTAGTGTGTATATATATATATATATATATATATCAAATCTACAGGATGCGATGGGTAAATTATCACTATTTCCCTTGTAAAATTTTGCAAAGTAATAATAACAAAAGAACCATTCTATTTTTCATTTAGAATTATCCACTTGGCAATAAATATAAAATAGTACGAAATACATCATTTCCTTAAAAAACACTCGTAGCCTAAAAATTATGGCTGGTAGTGTGTATATATATATATATATATATATATCAAATCTACAGGATGCGATGGGTAAATTATCACTATTTCCCTTGTAAAATTTTGCAAAGTAATAATAACAAAAGAACCATTCTATTTTCATTTAGAATTATCCACTTGGCAATAAATACTAAAAATAGTACGAAATACATCATTTCCTCTAAAAAACACTCGTAGCCTAAAAATTATAGTGGTAAGTGTGTATATATATATATATATATATATATCAAATCTACAGGATGCGATGGGTAAATTATCATATTTCCCTTGTAAAATTTTGCAAAGTAATAACAAAAGAACCATTCTATTTTCCTTTAGAATTATCCACTTGGCAATAAATACTAAGTAATTACGAAATACATCATTTCCTCTAAAAAACACTCGTAGCCTAAAAATTATGGCTGGTAGTGTGTATATATATATATATATATATATATCAAATCTACAGGATGCGATGGGTAAATTATCACTATTTCCCTTGTAAAATTTTGCAAAGTAATAATAACAAAAGAACCATTCTATTTCCATTTAGAATTATCCACTTGGCAATAAATACTAAAAATAGTACGAAATACATCATTTCCTCTAAAAAAACACTCGTAGCCTAAAAATTATGGCTGGTAGTGTGTATATATATATATATATATATATATATCAAATCTACAGGATACGATGGGTAAATTATCACTATTTCCCTTGTAAAATTTTGCAAAGTAATAATAACAAAAAGAACCATTCTGTTTTCATTTAGAATTATCCACTTGGCAATAAATACTAAAAATAGTACGAAATACATCATTTCCTCTAAAAAACACTCGTAGCCTAAAAATTATGGCTGGTAGTGTGTATATATATATATATATATATATCAAATCTACAGGATGCGATGGGTAAATTATCACTATTTCCCTTGTAAAATTTTGCAAAGTACTAATAATAAAAGAACCATTCTATTTTCATTTAGAATTATCCACTTGGCAATAAATACTAAAAATAGTACGAAATACATCATTTCCTCTAAAAAAACACTCGTAGCCTAAAAATTATGGCTGGTAGTGTGTATATATATATATATATATATATATCAAATCTACAGGATGCGATGGGTAAATTATCACTATTTCCCTTGTAAAATTTTGCAAAGTAATAATAACAAAAGAACCATTCTATTTTCATTTAGAATTATCCACTTGGCAATAAATACTAAAAACAGTACGAAATACATCATTTCCTCTAAAAAAACATAAATACAACCTAAAAATTATGGCTGGTAGTGTGTATATATATATATATATATATATATATCAAATCTACAGGATACGATGGGTAAATTATCACTATTTCCCTTGTAAAATTTTGCAAAGTAATAATAACAAAAAAAGAACCATTCTATTTTCATTTAGAATTATCCACTTGGCAATAAATACTAAAATAGTACGAAATACATCATTTCCTCTAAAAAAACACTCGTAGCCTAAATTAGCTGTGGTAGTGTGTATATATATATATATATATATATATCAAATCTACAGGATGCGATGGGTAAATTATCACTATTTCCCTTGTAAAATTTTGCAAAGTAATAATAACAAAAGAACCATTCTATTTTCATTTAGAATTATCCACTTGGCAATAAATACTAAAAATAGTACGAAATACATCATTTCCTCTAAAAAACACTCGTAGCCTAAAAATTATGGCTGGTAGTGTGTACATATATATATATATATATATATCAAATCTGAGATGCGATAGGTAAATTATCACTATTTCCCTTGTAAAATTTTGCAAAGTAATAATAACAAAGAACCATTCTATTTTCATTTAGAATTATCCACTTGCTTAATAAATACTAAAAATAGTACGAAATACATCATTTCCTCTA
>JBBBDQ010003507.1:0-5000 GCA_037127315.1 Ascarosepion bandense | reverse complement strand
CTCTAAAAAAACACTCGTAGCCTAAAAATTATGGCTGGTAGTGTGTATATATATATATATATATATATATATATCAAATCTACAGGATGCGATGGGTAAATTATCACTATTTCCCTTGTAAAATTTTGCAAAGTAATAATAACAAAAGAACCATTCTATTTTCATTTAGAATTATCCGCCCCCCCCCCCCCCCCCCCCCCGTAAATACTAAAAATAGTACGAAATACATCATTTCCTCTAAAAAAACACTCGTAGCCTAAAAATTATGGCTGGTAGTGTGTATATATATATATATATATATATATATATATCAAATCTACAGGATGCGATGGGTAAATTATCACTATTTCCCTTGTAAAATTTTGCAAAGTAATAATAACAAAAAGAACCATTCTATTTCCATTTAGAATTATCCACTTGGCAATAAATACTAAAAATAGTACGAAATACATCATTTCCTCTAAAAAACACTCGTAGCCTAAAAATTATGGCTGGTAGTGTGTATATATATATATATATATATATATCAAATCTACAGGATGCGATGGGTAAATTATCACTATTCCTTGTAAAATTTTGCAAAGTAATAATAACAAAAGAACCATTCTATTTCCATTTAGAATTATCCACTTGGCAATAAATACTAAAAATAGTACGAAATACATCATTTCCTCTAAAAAAACACTCGTAGCCTAAAAATTATGGCTGGTAGTGTGTATATATATATATATATATATATATATCAAATCTACAGGATGCGATGGGTAAATTATCACTATTTCTGTAAAATTTTGCAAAGTAACAATAACAAAAGAACCATTCTATTTACATTTAGATTATCCACTTGGCAATAAATACTAAAAATAGTACGAAATACATCATTTCCTCTAAAAAACACTCGTAGCCTAAAAATTATGGCTGGTAGTGTGTATATATATATATATATATATATATCAAATCTACAGGATGCGATGGGTAAATTATCACTATTTCCCTTGTAAAATTTTGCAAAGTAATAATAACAAAAGAACCATTCTATTTCCATTTAGAATTATCCACTTGGCAATAAATACTAAAAATAGTACGAAATACATCATTTCCTCTAAAAAACACTTACTCGTAGCCTAAAAATTATGGCTGGCCGAGTAGTATATATATATATATATATATATATATCAAAATCCAGGATGCGATGGGTAAATTATCACTATTTCCCTTGTAAAATTTTGCAAAGTAATAATAACAAAAGAACCATTCTATTTCCATTTAGAATTATCCACTTGGCAATAAATACTAAAAATAGTACGAAATACATCATTTCCTCTAAAAAAACATAAGCAACCCTAAAAATTATGGCTGGTAGTGTGTATATATATATATATATATATATCAAATCTACAGGATGCGATGGGTAAATTATCACTATTTCCCTTATAAGAAATTTGCAAAGTAATAATAACAAAAGAACCATTCTATTTTCATTTAGAATTATCCACTTGGCAATAAATACTAAAAATAGTACGAAATACATCATTTCCTCTAAAAAAACACTCGTAGCCTAAAAATTATGGCTGGTAGTGTGTATATATATATATATATATATATATCAAATCTACAGGATGCGATGGGTAAATTATCACTATTTCCCTTGTAAAATTTTGCAAAGTAATAATAACAAAAGTGCCATCCTATTTTCATTTAGAATTATCCACTTGGCAATAATACTAAAAATAGTACGAAATACATCATTTCCACTAAAAAAACACTCGTAGCCTAAAATTATGGCTGGTAGTGTGTGTATATATATATATATATATATATCAAATCTACAGGATGCGATGGGTAAATTATCACTATTTCCTTGTAAAATTTTGCAAAGTAATAATAACAAAAGAACCATTCTATTTTCATTTAGAATTATCCACTTGGCAATAAATACTAAAAATAGTACGAAATACATCATTTCTCTTAAAAACACTCGTAGCCTAAAATTATGGCTGGTAGTGTGTATATATATATATATATATATATATCAAATCTACAGGATGCGATGGGTAAATTATCACTATTTCCCTTGTAAAAATTTTGCAAAGTAATAATAACAAAAGAACCATTCTATTTCCATTTAGAATTATCCACTTGGCAATAAATACTAAAATAGTACGAAATACATCATTTCCTCTAAAAAACACTCGTAGCCTAAAAATTATGGCTGGTAGTGTGTATATATATATATATATATATATCAAATCTACAGGATGCGATGGGTAAATTATCACTATTTCTGTAAAATTTTGCAAAGTAATAATAACAAAAGAACCATTCTATTTTCATTTAGAATTATCCACTTGGCAATAAATACTAAAAAAAATAGTACGAAATACATCATTTCCTCTAAAAACACTCGTAGCCTAAAAATTATGGCTGGTAGTGTGTATATATATATATATATATATATATCAAATCTACAGGATGCGATGGGTAAATTATCACTATTTCCCTTGTAAAATTTTGCAAAGTAATAATCAACAAAAGAACCATTCTATTTCCATTTAGAATTATCCACTTGGCAATAAATACTAAAATAGTATGAAATACATCATTTCCTCTAAAAAACACTCGTAGCCTAAAAATTATGGCTGGTAGTGTGTATATATATATATATATATATATATATATATCAAATCTACAGGATGCGATGGGTAAATTATCACTATTTCCTTGTAAAATTTTGCAAAGTAATAATAATAACAAAAGAACCATTCTATTTTCATTTAGAATTATCCACTTGGCAATAAATACTAAAATAGTACGAAATACATCATTTCCTCTAAAAAACACTCGTAGCCTAAAAATTATGGCTGGTAGTGTGTATATATATATATATATATATATATCAAATCTACAGGATGCGATGGGTAAATTATCACTATTTCCCTTGTAAAATTTTGCAAAGTAATAATAACAAAAGAACCATTCTATTTTCATTTAGAATTATCCACTTGGCAATAAATACTAAAAATAGTACGAAATACATCATTTCCTCTAAAAAACACTCGTAGCCTAAAAATTATGGCTGGTAGTGTGTATATATATATATATATATATATATCAAATCTACAGGATGCGATAAGTAAATTATCACTATTTCCCTTGTAAAATTTTGCAAAGTAATAATAACAAAAGAACCATTCTATTTCCATTTAGAATTATCCACTTGGCAATAAATACTAAAAATAGTACGAAATACATCATTTCCTCTAAAAAAACACTCGTAGCCTAAAAATTATGGCTGGTAGTGTGTATATATATATATATATATATATATCAAATCTACAGGATGTGCATGGGTAAATTATCACTATTTCCCTTGTAAAATTTTGCAAAGTAATAATAACAAAAGAACCATTCTATTTTCATTTAGAATTATCCACTTGGCAATAAATACTAAAAATAGTACGAAATACATCATTTCCTCTAAAAAAACACTCGTAGCCTAAAAATTATGGCTGGTAGTGTGTATATATATATATATATATATATATATCAAATCTACAGGATGCGATGGGTAAATTATCACTATTTCCCTTGTAAAATTTTGCAAAGTAATAATAACAAAAGAACCATTCTATTTCCATTTAGAATTATCCACTTGGCAATAAATACTAAAAATAGTACGAAATACATCATTTCCTCTAAAAAAACACTCGTAGCCTAAAAATTATGGCTGGTAGTGTGTGTATATATATATATATATATATATATATCAAATCTACAGGATGCGATGGGTAAATTATCACTATTTCCCTTGTAAAATTTTGCAAAGTAATAATAACAAAAGAACCATTCTATTTCCATTTAGAATTATCCACTTGGCAATAAATACTAAAAATAGTACGAAATACATCATTTCCTCTAAAAAAACACTCGTAGCCTAAAAATTATGGTTGGTAGTGTGTATATATATATATATATATATATATCAAATCTACAGGATGCGCGGTACCATCACTATTTCTTGTAAAATTTTGCAAAGTAATAATAACAAAAGAACCATTCTATTTCCATTTAGAATTATCCACTTGGCAATAAATACTAAAAATAGTACGAAATACATCATTTCTTAAAAAACACTCGTAGCCTAAAATTATGGCTGGTAGTGTGTATATATATATATATATATATATATATCAAATCTACAGGATGCGATGGGTAAATTATCACTATTTCCTTGTAAAATTTTGCAAAGTAATAATAACAAAAAGAACCATTCTATTTCCATTTAGAATTATCCAATTTTTGGCAATAAATATTAAAAATAGTACGAAATACATCATTTCCTCTAAAAAAACACTCGTAGCCTAAAAAATTATGGCTGGTAGTGTGTATATATATATATATATATATATATATATATATATCAAATCTACAGGATGCGATGGGTAAATTATCACTATTTCCCTTGTAAAATTTTGCAAAGTAATAATAACAAAAGAACCATTCTATTTCCATTTAGAATTATCCACTTGGCAATAAATACTAAAAATAGTACGAAATACATCATTTCCTCTAAAAAACACTCGTAGCCTAAAATATGGCTGGTAGTGTGTATATATATATATATATATATATATATCAAATCTACAGGATGCGATGGGTAAATTATCACTATTTCCCTTGTAAAATTTTGCAAAGTAATAATAACAAAAGAACCATTCTATTTCCATTTAGAATTATCCACTTGGCAATAAATACTAAAAATAGTACGAAATACATCATTTCCTCTAAAAAAACACTCGTAGCCTAAAAATTATGGCTGGTAGTGTGTATATATATATATATATATATATATCAAATCTAGTAGGATGCGATATAAATTATCACTATTATTTCCTTGTAAAATTTTGCAAAGTAATAATAACAAAAGAACCATTCTATTTTCATTTAGAATTATCCACTTGGCAATAAATACTAAAAATAGTACGAAATACATCATTTCC
>JBBBDQ010003497.1:0-34046 GCA_037127315.1 Ascarosepion bandense | reverse complement strand
AGTAAGTATTAAATCCAGTAAGTATTAAATTTTAATCTATTGGCTTTCAATTAAAGCTAAATTTAATGTTTCAAGAAAACTTTATATTTTAAAAACTTCAATTTAGGTATCGAAAATCAGTCTAAGTCCTTTACACGCTTGGTCTGAAAAGAAAGACGGAAATTCAGTTTTCTTTTTCATTCTCATTTGCTTTAATGCTATTATCTTTCAAATAAAAGCAAAATGTAAGCGAATTTCTTTAAAAGAAAAAGACATTTAATAAATGATTTTAAATGTGTGTGTATTTTAGAAAGTCTACGGCGGTTCGTCTAACTTACCTTTTCAGGGCGAATTTAAAAGCTTTTCATAGAAAGACAAACAGGATTAAGTTGCTCGACTTAATATTTCTTTTTCAACATCGACATTATTTGGCAACCAATACAACTTTAGATTTTTAAACACTAATTAAAAAATCGATTCATTATTTAAAAACAGATCGCTTGCACTTTGTGAAGAAAACAAATGAATTACCGGAAACGGTGTAAAAAGAGAATTTGTTCCTTGCTAAAAAAATAGCATGGGTACACAGATTGTACCTAAACTTTGCATCGCAAACTCAATCTGAATTTTTGATATAAAAATTAAGTTGCACAAAAAGGAATTCTCCAAATATAATAGCATTAAATGACCATAAAGCAGAGAGGGTATATGATGTATGAGAAATAATTTACAAAGATTTTCTGTAATGTAAATGCTTAAAAAGATTTAATCCATTTCTGAATAAGAACTGAAAGTTTGATTAGTATCTGACAATTATCTGATTCTTGCAACAATTTCTAAATGAATATATTTTTCACCACAGAAATGCACACAGATTTTCCCATATTAATTTATTGTCCAATGTTGACACCAGTAAAACATGATTTGATCAACATTTCCAGTGATTTGAAACAGGAAAGAAATAAAAAAAAATCCTTTGAGATCTTTCATCTCTGTAAATCAAATATTTTGATGATAGAATTTTGCAATTAATGTTTTGCACTTTTTTCAGTATGTATCCTCTTTTTAGTGAATTTTTAACAGTACCTAGATAAAATACATTATTTCCCCCCAGATTTTAGTCTTGCCATTGTTAGGTATTGATTTTGGATTAGGAGTGACAATCAGAGTGATTTTGACTGTCTTATGATTTCTGCTGGGAGTAGCACTGTGGATTCATCATGTTTTTCTTTACACAGTTGTCTCATAATTGGATAAATTATCTCATTTGTCAAAGGTATGCCAGGATTTTGACAGAGATGGATTAGATGCCTTTATTCTTGGTGTATGTAGATTTGGCAGATCTTGGAATAAGAGGCATACAATTTCTTGGAGAATGCCGCTTTGGTTAATTGATCATTAGTGTATTGGTTAATGTAGGTAGTACTGGAAAGTCGTATCTACATGTCTGCCATTTTTATAGATTACTAGTAGCCTATAATAGCACAGGAAATCAGCACCTGAAACTGGATTGACATTGTCAGCCACCACTACAGTCTGAAGTATAGGTAGCTGGTTAATGTTTCTTTTGTTCAGCCTTGAGTCAGACTTAACCAAACTTCTTACAGCTTACAAGTTTTATGTTGAATAATATTCATCAGAAGGTTGGTCGTTGGCAGGATGGAATATGTAGAATTAGTGCAGAAGAGTGGAGTTATAAAATATGCACTTTGAATGTAAAATAGAAATTTATTAAAAGAAGGAATAACAAGAGTTGTAGAAATTAATGTTCAATTATAAACCTTAGTAAGAAGTTATGAGTAAAGTTTGTGTTCAATGATGAGGTTTGAGTATTAAAGAGTTCGTACAAAATGTTTGTAGCAGTAATTGTTGAGAGAGATAAGGAGAAAGAGAACAAGGTGTGACCTGACCTTATCTCCGGGTTGGTTTAAAGTTGCCGTTCCATGTTAGTTGTGTGTCCGCCACCCGCCTCCTCTGACTGACCCCCGTGACCGGTTAGAGACCATCCTTAAATATTCAATCCAGTCACGTTGGGTGGCTCAGAAACAATTTTTTCTTTAACTATGGAAGAACCATTTCTCTGATGTATTTTGAATTTTGTGATTTAATGACCAGTCAGGATCCAGAGTTCTGCTACAAGTCCATCTATCGGAGTGGTGAAATCCCGTATATCTAAACTTATTTATAAATGGAACTTTGTCTCTGTGTGTGTGTGTGTGTGTGTGTGTATCCGTTACCTATAGACTCCGAAATGGCTGAACCGATTTTCTTGAAAATTTACACAGTTGTACTGTAAGTATCTGCGAGTGTTCTTAGCTAGGTTTTGTGTCAAGGTACCCTGATAAATAGCGAAAATCAATAATAAAAAAAATCGGGTTATAGAAGGAGTGGTCCGATTTTAATCAAATTTCATACACTCATAGACAAAGACATAAGAAACGATATTCAGAAGTTTCAAGGTTGCAGTTCTTACAATAGTGCAGAAAATCAATGATTTATATATATAAAAGGCAAGATGTTTGTGTGTGTGTCTGTTTATCTGCCTGTATGTCTGTATTTTTTTCAGCCCTTTTATTTTATTTTTTGCTTTGGGTTTGGCTCTAAGTAGGTATAATTGTAGTTCTTGGTCTCAGCCATGATACCATTTACTCAGTGGACTTATTTACCCTCCAAAATTCAGTTTATGAAGAAAAAAAACTTATTTGATATCAATACCAGGAAATCAAAATTTAACTTACATCTATTCATTTTTCTTTCAGTCTACGGTTTCACTTTAACTGGAAACAACTATGGCTTTTTAGTCTTTTGTGCCAACGTCCAAAGAGTCTGAACTCCGGGACCATGGATTAGTTTTAAAGCTTGGTGGTTGGTGGACAAATATTACTTAAACAAATATTACATCATTCAAAGTTTGTTTTTTTTTGTAACTTTTCGTCAAAAATAAGTTTTTATATCAGAAAATAAGATTAATTTTGTGATACTGACATCATTTGCAGCCAGATCATTTTTTTATCAAGGAACAACTTCTCCTTTTACACCGTTTCTGTTATATCTTTATTCTGTTCTTGAATAACATGCGATATATTTTCAAATAATTAATTTTTTTTTTATTATTGCAATTTCTTTAAAACTTTGAAGCTTTCTTGATTGCCAAATATTGTCGATGTTGAGAAAGAAATATCAAGTCGAGCATCTTAATCCTGTTTGTTTTTCTATGAAAAGCTTTTAGATTCGCCGTGAAAAGGTAAGTTAGACGAATCGTCACTGATTTCCTAAAAAGACTAACAATAAACAAAAGCATTTGAAATAATTTATTAAATGTCTTATTTGAATTTCAATTTCGGTTTCATTTGAAAATCCAAAAGCAAAGTTTAATTAAAACAAAAATTTATTTTCTAATTTAAATCCAAGTTTTAATAATTTATTTGACACATTTTCTAGAGTCAATGTTGAAAACCACATAACAAAAAAAAAAGCATTTGAAATCATATAGTCTTCTCTAAAAGAAAATTGTTTATATAGTACTTTATTTAAAATGAATTTTTAAAAACGAAAAATCTTTCTTTGAGATTTTTTTTCTAAATTTCAGAAATATTCAACATTTTAAATATTTATCGCTGTGTCAAATTTCTTTAGTTGTCGTTCATATTGTCTGATAATCCCCAATAAATTCGCTAAAAAAACAGGATTTATGAATGAGAAAAGTTCCAAACTTAATAAAAACGAACTTTTTTCCGCCAAAATGTTTATTAAAATGAAAGATCAAAGTATTTTTCAATTATTAAAAATAAATTTGAAGCCTTTCTAACACGTTCGAAATTTAGGGTAAAATAAAATATCTCGTTCTGATTTGAGTTATTAGGAATTTTCAATGGAAAACGTAATAACTCAGTTTTTTGGGGTTTTTTTTTTGTTCGGTGACAAACAGATTAATTGGGAAATTCTTTAAAAAATCAAATAATTGTCAGATTTTAATGAAACTTTCAGGACTTATTCACAAATGAATAAAATTATTTTTGAAATTATTATTTTTTAAATGTCTTGCAAAAAATAATGTTTTTGACATCTGTCTACCCTTTCACGTAAATTCATGAATTTTTGAAAAATGAAATTTTGTTGTGATAAATGGTTTCATTAGTTAAATGCAGGACTCATTTGGGGAACCTAAATCATATATTATTTTTTTGGAAAAATTTTCCTCTATTTCCGAAAATCTGTTCCTGATAGGAAAATAAAAAATGCAATACATCATTTAATTTTATAAGCTTTTAATTGCTTCAGTAAATAATAAAAATTAAGTCCATTATATTCTGAAGAAAACAATTTTTTCTAGTAATAATGTAATTTAAAAAAAAAATTTTCATATTGTTTTTTTTTATTAATTATAATATTTTTAAAATATTTTAAAGATTTGTTGGCGTTTAAAAACTTCTTAAGCAAGGACTATATTTAGTATTCCAAAAGAATCCTAATGGAGAAGAAACAGCTGGAACTACAAGAGCAACAGCAAAAAATGCAGTTTGAATTTCTACAAAAACAACTGGAATTGCAGCAGAAAGTTGACGAGAGAAACAATGAATAACAACAAAAGACACAAGAATTTATCCGACAAGCTATACTTGCAAAGGATCAAAATGAAGAAAGCAAAAATATGTTTACACAAAATACAATATGGATCTCAATAGAAAAGTTCCATTACGACCCGGATGAGGAAAAAACGTTTGCACTATAATATAGATGATATCAGAACTTTTATGAAGTCCCGGTATTGTCTTTTGTATAAGCTATATCGTCTATATCTTTCTGGTCGGACGAGAAGAAATTACGATTACTCCTTTGCAAACTGGGAACACACGAACACAACAAATTCATGGATTATATACTTCCAAAGAAAACTCGCTGGAGCCATAAATCTATTAACAGAATTCTTTAGCCTGAAGACATCTCTATTTCATAAAAGATGGAAATGTTTAAATTTACAAAAAAAAAAAGATGACGAAAACTACACCACTTTCACATCAGTGGTGAATAAACTCTGCGATGAATTTAGACGGCAAATAATTTCAAATGCTTAGTCTTTGCACAAGGTTTGATTACAAATAAAGATGCGGAAAAGAGAAAGAGAATTTTAGCAAAATTAGAAAACGAGCAAAACCTAACTTTACAAAAATTAGCTGCATATTACCAGCAGTGTATATGCATAAAAATGATTCGAGGAACATTGAAGAAGCAGGAGTAGCTAACATAAAAAAAATACAAAAGAAAACACATTTTCCCTCCTCTCCTCAAATGGCAAAATCTAGGAAAAACTGTCATTCGCCTACTAGATCTTCTGGAAGAACAGAGAAGAAACCACCTCCAAGCCCTTGCTATAGATGTGGTGAATACCACTGGTATTACGATGGCCCTTTTAAATTTAAAACATGTCGTAACTCTCACAAGAAGGGACATAAAGCCTCTAAATGCAGAAGCAGAAGTAGAGTGAAAGTAACAAGGACCAAGGAAGACGAAGGTATTAACATTCAAAAGTATTTGCAAGTCAAAATGTTAAACAAAATTATAAACATGCAGTTAGACTCTGGATCTGACATTTCGATAATTAGTTTCCAAACATGGAGACAACTGAATAAACCTACCTTATAAAAAAAAAACAAAAAAAAAACAATGAAATCAGTCACGGGTAAGAAAATTAAATTTGAAGGAGAAGTGATTTTGAATGTGACATTCAATGGTATTACAAAAAAATAAAAAATGTACATATTGAAAAATACTGACAACTTGTTCAGGACTGACTGGATGCAAAGGTTTAACCTTTGAGACTTACCAATCAGCTCGTATTGTAAAAAAATCGAAAGCCTGACTGCGGAAACCGAAAACATAAAATTAGAATTAAAATAGACCTTCTCCGAAGTATTCTTGGACAGATTAGGCAGATGCAAAAAGATGTAGGTGAAAATACTGTTAAAGGAAAACGCTCAACCAGTATTTACGAAGAAAACAAATGTTCCTTTCGCTGCACTAGAAAAAATAAACAGCGAACTGGGCAGATTAACCAGCTCGGGAGTTCTATATATGGTGGAATACAATCTTTGGGCAGCACCGGTCGTATACATCAAGAAAGTGTGAGGAAATACGCGCAGATTTTTCAACAGGTTTAAATGAGGCAGTAAAGAACTACCATTACCCACTTCCGAGTCTGGAAAAAGTATTTAAAATAAAATGGAGGAAGATATTTCTCCAAAATAGACCTGAGCGAGGCATATCTACAGATTCCTGTGGACGAAGAAAGCTAGAAGCTCTTCTGCATCAATACGCATAGAGGTCTATACAAATATGAAAGATTAGCGTTTGACGTAAAAGTAGCCCCGGCTGGTCTTTCAGCAAGTTATGGATACGATGTTGGCAGAATTCGATTTCGCTATAAACTATCTAGAAGACATTTTGATAAAGAGTCAAACAATTGAGCACCACACTAAACATATAAAACAATATTCGAACAAATTTGTAGTTATGGGTTTAAGGTGAAAGAGGAAAAGTGCGATATCTTCTTGGAAGAGATAAAATACTTGGGCCATATAATAAACTAAGACGGTATAAAGCCTGATCCAATTAGATCTTCGGCGATCAAAAATATGCCGACACCAAATAATATTGCATCCCTACAAAGTTTTCTGGGACTAGTCAGCTACTAGTAAGATTTCATAACGAATTTACACAATCTTCGAGGATAAGGCCGGGGTTTGGTCAAACGAATGCCAACTGGCATTTGAAAGGATTAAAAAAATATTGACGTCCGATTTATTTCTTACGCATTATGATCCAAAATTGGAGATACTGGTAGCCAGCGACGTGAGTTCGCACGGGATCGGGGCGTGCATCTTACATAATGTGGAAGATCTTATTTTACCATTTTTCTCTGCTTTTCTTCTTTCATAACCTCTCTCTCCTCCCCTCTCTTTTTTCGTTTACCCTTTCTTTCTTTCCGTTTATCGAATAGCTCTACCCCTCCCTTTCTTTCTTGTTAACACCTCTTTCCGCCCCCTCTCTTTGTTTATTTTACCCTTTCTTTCCTTTTATCGCATTGCTGAACCCCTCCCTTCTTCCTTGTTAACCTCTCTCTCTAATATTCATTCAACTTTCTCCTCACCTATTTAAATTCTTTTGTGATTTTCGAAGATTTTTCTTTTTTTTTTAAGGAAATCGATTTATTTATATAATTAATTTTTTTGACTTTTTGAATTTTGAAAATTTCTTTATTTTTTCTTTTCAGATTTTTTTAAAGAAAATTTCAAGATGGCGTCGATGAATGAAGAAAAATTTTTTTGTTCAAATTGTGACCAACTTTTGGAATTGCTCTTGAAGACATTGCCATGTCTTCATTCTTTGTGTCCGTCATGTCTGGATAAGCAATTTCAGGCAGCGACATAAAACGATGTGGAATGTCCCCAGTGCCACGCTCCTGTTGGGACATGTGATCATTTGAGACTTTTACCATTTTTGGTGAAGATTGTGAGGCACCAACGCCTGGAAGCTACCGAATTGTTGTGTGACTGGTGTTTAGAACGGCATCGACCGGCCATATTTGGTGCTCGGATTGCCAAATATTATTGTGCAAGGATTGTTGGAGATGCCACTAGAATTTGCAACCAGAACACCAAACCAGTGACCTGGGCAGCATGTCGAGGGTGGAGTCCATGGGGGTCATGACGTCGGACGAGTGTCGACTGCACCTCAAACCGAAGGACACCTTCTGCGACCGGTGCAACATGTGCTTCTGTGACGCGTGTTACGTTGATCACATGACCGCCTCCCCCCAATGTCCCTCTCGGCTGTTGTCCTTGAGGGAGGAGCAGGCATCGAAGGAGAAACTGAACGGCCCCACCCTGGAGGAGGACCTCAGGGATTTCGAAATCCTGGTCTGAGCGAACGAAGCAATCCATGGACGAATTGTCCATGGAATCCGATTCCAAATGCTCAAAACTGTGGTGAGATTTTGAGTCATTTATGAAAGAGACGCGGCGAAAGATGGAAGAGCTGTGCAAGGATATGAGAGAGGCGACGTCTGTCCAGTTAGACAAATGGCGCCTCTCCCTAAAAGAGGGAGATGACCGTTTGAAGAAGGTCACGATTTGGCGCCATCAAGCGGGTCACCTTTCGAGGGACGATGCCCAAGACAACGGCGTCCTTTGTGGGCTGAGGTTGCTGGAAGCAGAGCTTAGATCGCGGCTCCCACAAGCGTTTGTCAAAAAGCGGAATTGACGGTGACACTCCAAAAATGGTCTCACGATTCCCTGGAGTCTTTGAGAAAAAAAGTAATCCAGTTGACGACGGTCGAGACATCCGGGCATTTCCAGCTCCAAAAAGAATACCGTCAGAAGGATTCGAACCCGGGGAGGATTATCTCGATTCTCGCTATCGACGAAGACGATCATGTTTTTGTTTGCAATTGGGACAACAAATCGGTGAAAGAATTTAATGATTCTGGGGAATTCGTTGACCAGTGTCACTTGACGGACGGAGAAGAGAGATTCGTACCCACGGACATTTGTCGCGTTTCAGGTGACATTTTCGTCGTTTGTTGTCCTTAGGGATCCGGTGTGGGAGGAAGACTTTTCTTTTTAGGGAGAGAAAAACGCCACCCATTTTTAAAAATAGGTAAAATAATTAACACAATAGAAAAGCAATTTTATTCTTTGTGTTAATTTCACCGACAAATTTTCGCCTGTGACTTGGAATTTAAAGAAATTGTTTGTTTTTCAGAAAGAGGAGAAAAAATGAAAACAGTTCGCCTTGGGGTGTCACCAAGCTGGGGTGAGGGTCATGGTTTCCCCCGCCTTTGTGCCGAACCCACGACTGGGAATTTGTGGGGGTCGAGGAAAGACATGTTGGAAATTTGTCTTTTCAACAAAAATGGAGAAATTATCCAAAAGTTGGAAATTCAAGAAAATTTTTTTGATTTTCGGCCAAATAAATTTGGACAGTTTTTTAGTTCTAACGAAGAAGGAATTTTTTCTGTTTTGCCGGAAAAGTTTCTGTACAAATTTCCGAAAAAATCAAACTTTCTTCTGGTGATTTTTGTTTCACCCTCAAAATTGTTTGTTTCTTTTGAAAACGACGGAAAAAATTACATAAAAATTTTCAAAATTTATTAAAAGAAAAAGCAAAACATTTTGAATTTTATTTTTAAAATATTTTTTGATATGGCAAAAACATTTTCAAAATTAATTAAAGAAAAATTAAGATTTTAATTTTTTATTTTTGAAAATAAAATTAATTTTATTTTGAATTAATTTTTCTACTTTTTTATTTTAATTTAACTTTTGAGAAAGTTTTTCAATTATTTGACAATATGAGTCTTGGTAAATAATTGTGGAATAATATTGAGTTTCGTAATATGTAAGGTCAAAATGATGCATGAAAAAAGAATTTTACGTCTTTTTCTCCGACCCTCAATGGTTGGCAAATGAATTGATTTCATTTTGCAATATGAGTGAAGACAAAAAAAATTTATGCCTAAGGTTAAGACTAGTAAGACTAGGGTTAGGGCTAGAGTTAAGTGGCTAGAGCTACATCTTAGGTTTAGGCTAGTGTTAGGGTTGAGTGGCTAGGGCAAGAGTAATGGGACTTTTGCTTGAGCTAAGGTTAAATCTAGGGTTATGGCTAGGGATAGGGTTAAGGGGCTAGGGCTAGAGATATGGTTGAGCATAGAGTTATTGCAAGGCTAGGGTTAGGGCTAGGGATTGGGTTAAGTTGCTAATGCTAGAGCAAAGCTTATGGTTAGGGTTAAGGGTATATGGATTGAGCTATAGTTAAGCCAAGGTTTGGACGAGCTAGACCTAGAGCTAAGATTGTCTAGGGTTAGGGCTAGAGCTAGATTTAGGTGCCTATGACAAGAGCTAACTTTTAGACTAGGGTTAGTGCTAGGGTTCCGTGACTAGGACTAGAGCTAAATTTAAGGTTAGGTTAATGCTAGGGCTAATTGGCTGGGGCTAAAGCTAAGTTTGTCTATGGTTATGTATAGGGCTAGGGTTAAGTGGCTACTGCTAGAGCTAAATTTAAGGCTAGTGTTAGGGCTAGGGCCAGTATAAAGATTAAGGCTAAGTTTAGGGCTAGTGTTTAGTTAAGTGGCTAGGGCTAGAGCTCAGGTTAAGGCTACTGTCACGCCTATGGCTAGGTTTTAGTAGCTGAAGCTTTAGCTGAGGTTAAGTTTAGGGTTAGAGCTGTGGTTCTCAACCTTTTGGCACTCACAACCCCTTATCTAAAAGTTTGAAACCCATGCGACCCCTTACTTAGGTCTTACTATCAGCAGCTTAATTTTCTTTTTAGTTTCTGTGAAGGACAGGGAAAGACACATCTAAAAAATATTTTAAAATTCTGTAATTATTTATTACCAAATTAAAGCACATTGGTCCAACCTGAATTCACAAAAAGAACATATATTTCATAAAATAATATTATTATAGGTTTAAAAAGCTCACCAACCCAGAGTGAGATGCCTGATGTTGCATTTCAGCAGCAAGCTCTGAAATTTGTGGCCGAGTGTTTGTTAGAGCCAGTCTCATGTCATCTCCAATATCCAATCTGTTCCTATTCTTTGTTTTTATATTGACAAGAGTGGAAAATCTTGCCTCACACATAGGTTGAAGCAAATAGAACAAGGACAGTGTTAAAATTAAGTAGCTAGGGCTGGGGTTAAGTGGCTAGGGCTAGGGCTAGAGCGAATGTTAAGTCTAGGGTTAGGGTTTGGGCTAGGATTGTGGCTAGGGCTAGAGCTAAGATTAAGGTTAATGTTAGTGCTACGGTTAAGTGGCTAAGGTAATGCTAATATTAATGTTAGGGCTACAGATAAGGTTAAGGGGCTAGGGCTAGAGCTAAGGTAAAGGCTACGGTTAGGGCTAGGGTTAAATGGCTATGGCTAGACCTAGCATTAAGTCTAGGGTTATGGCTAGGACTAGATTTGAATGGCTAGGGATTGAGCTATGGTTAAGACTAGGGATAGAGTTCGGACAAGTTTTAAGTTGCTAGGACTATAGCTAATGTTAATTCTAGGGTTAGGGATGGCCTAGTGTTAAACTTAGCTTTAGACATGGCCACTTAAGTCTAGGATTATGGCTAGGGTAAGTTGCTAGGGCTAGAGCTAAGGTTAAGTCTATGGTTAGGGCTAGGGCTAGGTTTAAGTGTCTAGATCTATAGATAAGGTTAAGTCTAGGGTTAGGGCTTGAACTAGGGTTAAGTGGATAGGTCTATAGATAAGGC
Organism: Ascarosepion bandense; assembly: GCA_037127315.1. Classification (NCBI taxonomy): domain Eukaryota; kingdom Metazoa; phylum Mollusca; class Cephalopoda; order Sepiida; family Sepiidae; genus Ascarosepion; species Ascarosepion bandense. Next base: position 22,811 of record JBBBDQ010003497.1, on the reverse strand, counting down.
TAGGGTTAGGGCTATGGCTATTGTTTTGGCTAGGGCTAGAGTTAAATGGCTAGGGCTAGTGCTAAGATTAGGTCTTGGGTTAGGGCTACAGATAAGTGGCTCAAGCTATGGCTAAGGCTGGGTGAGGGCTAGGGTTAAGGGGTTAGATTTAGAGCAAAGTTTGTCTAGTGTTAATGCTAGGGCAAAAGTTAACTGGCTCATACAAGAGCTGAGGTTATGGCTTGGGTTAAGGCTTGAGCTAGATTTAAGTGTATAGGCCTAATGCAATGGGTAAGGCTAGGGTTAAATATCTAGGGCTAATGCTAAGGTTAAGTCTAGGGTTAGGGCTATAGCTGCAGAGAAGTGGCTAAGGCTAGAGTCTAGTCTTGAGTTAGGCTAGGCTAGATCTAGGGTTAATGGGCTAGAGCTAGAGCAATAATTAAGGTTATGGTTAGAACTGGGGCTAGCATTAAGTTGCTAGGGCTATAGGTAAAGTTAATTCTAGGGTTACCACTAGGAATAAGGTTTTGTGACTAGGGATGCAGCTAAGGTTAAGTAACTGGTAGGGCTAAGGCAGGGTTTAAATGTCTAGTGATTGAGCTAAGGTTAAGCCTATGGTTAGGGCTAAAGAGTTAAGTGGCTAGGCCAAGAGCTAAGGTTAAGGCTACAGTTAGTGCTAGGGCTTGGGTTAAGTGTCTAGTGCTAGAGCTAAAATTAAGGCTAGGGCTAGTTAAAGTGGCTAGGGCTAATTTATGTGGCTAAGGTTAAGTCTATTGTTAGGGCTAGAGTTAACTGGCTAAGGTTAGAGCTTAGTTTAAGTCTAGGGTTGAGGCTAGGTGTAGTTTTAAGGAGCTAGAGTAAAGCTAAGTCTATGGTTAGGGCTAAAGGGATGGGGCTAGGTCTAGAGCTAAGTTAAAGAATACGGTGAAAGCTAGGGCTAAGGTTAAGTCTAGGTTTGCAGCTAGATAAATCCCTAGAGTTAAAGCTAAAGTTAAGGCTAGGTTTAGGGCTAGCACTAAAGTTACGTGGCTTGGAATGAGCTAAGTTTAAGGCTAGGGCTAGGATAATGGTTATGTCTAATGCTAATGTTAAGTAGAGTTAGGGCAAGGGCCTGGGTTATGTGGCTATTGATAGAGCTGAGTTTAAGTTTAGTGTTAAGGTTAGGACTAGGGTCAAGTGGCTAGGATTAGAGCTAATGTTAAGACTAGTTTTAGGGCTTGGGCTAAGGTTATGGAGTTAGTGCTGGAGCTAAGGTTAGGGCTAGTGTTAGGGCTAGGGTTAGTGTTAAGTGCCTAGGGATAGAGCTAAGGTTAATGTGAGGGTTAGGGCCAGGTCTAAGATTAAGTGGTTAAGGCTAGAGCTAAGTTTATGGATCAAGGAGCTAGGATTAGAGCTAAGGTTAAGACTAGGGTTTAAAGCTAGAGCTAAGGTTAAGTGGCTATGACTAAAGCTAAGGTTAAGTCTAGGTTTAGGGATAGCTTAAGTGGCTAGAGCAAGAGCTTTATGGCTATGGTTAGGACTTGGGCTAGGGTTAAATGCTAAGGCTAAAGCTAAGGTTGTTTAGGATTAGGGATAGAGTAAAGTGGCTAGTGCTAGAGCTAAGAGTAAGATTAGTATTAGGGCTTGGGCTATTGTTAAGTGGTTAGGGCTAAAGCTATGATTAAATCTCATATTACACTAGGGCTAGCCTTAAGGAAAAAGGGCTAGAGCTAAAGTTAAGACTACGGTTAGGGCTAGGGTTGTATGGATAGAGCTTAGTTTAAGGCTAGGGTTAGGGTTTAATGAGTAGGGCTATTTGCTAGTGCTAAGGTTAAATGGCTAGAACTAAAACTATGGTTAAGTCTAGGGTTAGAGATAGGGCTAGAGTTAAGTGGGTAGGGCTAGAGCTAAGGTTAAAGCTATGATTAGGGCTAGTGCTAAATGTCTAGTGCTAGATCAAAGGTTAACACTATGTTTAGGCCTAGGGCTTGGTTTCGTGTTAGTGCTTATGCTAGGGTTAAGCGTCTAGAACTAGAGCTGTTTAAGGCTGGGGTTAGAGCTCGAGCTAGGGTAAAGTGCCTAGAGCTAACTTTAAAGCTTTGGTTAGGGTGAGGGCTATGGTTAAGTGGCTATGTCATTATGCTAAAGTTAAGCCTAGGGTTCAGTCTTGGGCTAGGGATAAGGAGTTAGTGGTAGAGCTAAGGTCAAGTCTGGGGTTAAGACTAGGATTACGATAAGGCTAGAGTTAAGGTGCTAGTACTACATCTATGGTTAAACCTAGGTTTAGGGCTAAATCTAAGATAAGTGGTTAAAACTTCGGTTAAGTTAGGACTAGGACTATTAGAGCTAAGGTTAAGGCTAGGTTTATGGTTAGGGCTAGAGTGAATGACTAGGGCTATATCTAAAGTTAAGTCTAAGATTACAGCTATTGATAGGGCTAAGGGTCTAGAGCAAGAGATATGATTAAATTTAGGGTTACAGCTAGGCCTAGGTTTAAATGGCTATGGCTAGACCTGAGAGTTAGGGCTAGGGTAGAGTTAAGGTTAAGTCTAGGGTTAGGGGAGGCCTAGTATTAAGTGGCCTGGTCTAGGTTTATGACTTGGGCTAGAGGTAAATGCCTAGGACTAGAACTGAAGTTAGTCTAAGGTTAGGTCTAGGGATAGGGTTATGTGGAGAGGTCTAGAGGTAAGGTTAATATAAGTTTCAGAGCTAGGGTTAAGGGGCTTAGGCTATAACTAAGGTTAAGGCTATGTTTAGGGCTAAGTCTAGGGTTAGGGCTATGGGTAGGGTTAAGGGACCAGTGCTAGAGCTAAGGTTAAGGTTAGTGTTTAGGCTTGGGCTAGAATCAAATGTTTTGGGCTAGGGCTAAAGCTAAGGTTAATTCCAGGGCTAGGCCTAGACCTAAAGTTAAACTATGGTCAGTGTTAGGGCTAGAACTAGGGCTACTGCTAGAGCTAAAGTTAAGACAAGTGTTAGAGATAAAGCTAGTATTAATTACTTAGAGCTAGAGTTAAGGTTAAGGCTAGGGTTAGGACAAGCCCTAGAGTTTAGTGGCTAGTGCTAGAGCTTAAATTAAAGCTAGCATCAAGGCTGGGGCTTAGATTAAGGGGCTTAGGCTAGAGCTAAGGTTACGGCTGTGTTTAGGGCTAGGACTAGGATTAAGTGGCGAGGGCTAGAGTTAAGGTTAAAGCTAGGGTTAGGACAAGCCCTAGAGTTGAGTTTAGTGGCTAGAGCTGGAGCTTAATTTAAAGCTAGCATCAAGGCTGGGGCTTGGATTAAGGGGCTTAGGCTAGAGCTAAGGTTAAGGCTATGTTTAGGGCTAGGACTAGGATTAAGTGGCGAGGGCTAGAGTTAAGGTTAAAGCTAGGGTTAGGACAAGCCCTAGAGTTGAGTTTAGTGGCTAGAGCTAGAGCTTAAATTAAAGCTAGCATCAAGGCTGGGGCTTGGATTAAGGGGCTTAGGCTAGAGCTAAGGTTAAGGCTATGTTTAGGGCTAGGACTAGGATTAAGTGGCGAGGGCTAGAGTTAAGGTTAAAGCTAGGGTTAGGACAAGCCCTAGAGTTGAGTTTAGTGGCTAGAGCTGGAGCTTAATTTAAAGCTAGCATCAAGGCTGGGGCTTGGATTAAGGGGCTTAAGCTAGAGCTAAGGTTACGGCTATGTTTAGGGCTAGGACTAGGATTAAGTGGCGAGGGCTAGAGTTAAGGTTAAGGCTAGGGTTAGGGCTAGTGCTAGGGCTATGGTTAAGTGTCTAGGGCTTAAGCCAAAAATGCTCAGGTTAGGGCTGTGGCTATGTTTAATTGGCTAGGGATAGAGCTAAGATTATGTCTAGGGTTATGCTAGGGCTATTGTTAAGAGGCTGGGGCTAGAGTTATCTATTAAATATCTGTTAAGAGCTAAGGTTAGGGTTAACTTGAAAGAGCTTAGCTTAATGCTTGCGTTAAGACTGGAGCCTGGGTTAAGTGGCTCAGTCTGTATCCAATGTTAAGTCTAGGGTTAGAGCTAGGGCTAGTGTTCAGTGTCTAGAGCCATAGCAAGGTATATTTTTAGGATAAGGGCTAAGTCTAAGTATCTAGTGCTAGAGTTATGGTAGGGCTAATGTTAATTGGCTAGGTCTAGAACTATAGGGTTAGGCTTAGGTTAAATGGCTTGGGCTATAGCTAAAGGGTTAGGGCTAGGGCTAGGTTTAAGTGACTAGGGCTATACCAGTTAAGTCTAGGGTTAGGGCTAAGGCTACGGTTAAGTGGCTAGGGCTACAGCAAAGTTTTAGGCTAGGTTTATGTCTAGGGCTCGGGTTAATTGGCTAAGATTAAATCTAGAGTTGGAGCTAGGGCTAGTGTTATATAGCTAGAGCTAGAGCTAAGTTTAAGGCTTGGGTTAGGGCTAGGGTTAAGTGGCTAGGGCTAGAGCTAAGGTTAGGGCTTCAGTTAGAGCCAGACATTGATTTACGCTAGGGCTAGCCATAAGGTTAAGACTAGGGCTAGTGTTACAGCTAGGTTTAATTGGCTAGGGCTAGAGCTAAGATAAAGACAAGGGTTAGAGCTAGGATTTTGGTTAAATGTCTAGGGATACAGCTGTTTAAAGCTAGGGTTAGTGCTAGGGCTCGTGTTATGTCGATAGGCCTAAATCTAAAATTCTGTCTAGTGTTAAGCCTAGGGCTAGTGTTAATTATCTAAATCTAGAGCTAATGTTAAGTCTAGATTTAGGGCTAGGGCTATACTTAAGTGGCTAGTTTAGGCTAGGCTAGAGCTAAGGTTAAGTATAGGGTTAGGGCTAGGTCAGGGGTTAATGGGCTAGGGTTAGATCTAGGGCTGGGTTAATAGGCTAGGGCCAGATCTAAGGTAAAGGCTACAGTTAGGACTATAGCTAAGGTTAAGGGGCTAGGGCAAGAGTTAAGGTTAAGGCTAGGGTTATATGGCTAGGGCTAGAGATTAGGTCGTCTAGTATCATGACTAGAGCTAGGTTTAAGGGGATTCAGCTAGAGCTACAGTTACGGCTATGTTTAGGGCTTGGGCTAGTGTTAAATGGCAAGGGCTAGAATTAGGTTAAGGCTGGTGTTAGGGCTAGGGCTATATTTAATTGGCTTGTGTTAGGTCTAAGTTTGACAGGTTATGCTCGAGCTATAGTTAAATCTAATTTTAGGGCTAGGTCTATGTCTTGTGCTTAGGTTAAGAGTATGGTTAGAAATAGGGATATAGTTAAGTGACTATGGTTAGAGCTAGGTTTAAGGTTAGGGCTAGGTTTAAGTGACTAGGGCTAGAGATAAGGTTAAGGATCGGGTTAGGGCTAGGGCTATATGGTTAACTTTAGGGTTATGGCTAGGTCTAGGGTTAAGTGGCTAGGACTCAAGCTAAGGTTAAGGCTAGGGCTGGGTTTAAGTGGCTAGTTTTAGAGCTAATATTAAGACTAGGTTTAGGGCTAAGGTTAAGGTGCTTAAAATTGTCTTGGGTTAGAAGTGGCTAGGGTTAGAGCTAAGGTTAATGTTAGGGTAGTGCTAAGGCTAGGGCTGTAGTTAAGTAAAAGACTAGGGTTAGGGCTAAGGTTAGGTTTAAGTAGCTAGATCTAGAGCTAAAGGTTAGGCCTAGAATTAGTGTTGTGGCTAGTCTAGAGCTATGTTTAATTCTGGTGTTAGGGCTAGGGCTAGGGTTAAGTGGCAAGGGCTGCAGTTAAGTAAAAGACTAGGGTTAGGGCTAAGGCTAGGGTTAAGTGGCTAGGGCTAGAGCTACAGTTATGACTAGGGTTACCTCTAGGGCTAGTTTTAATTAGCTGGAACTAGAGCTAAAGTTAAGTCTAGGATTAGGGATAGTGCTAGGTTTAAGTGGCTAGGTCTATAGCTAAGGTTAAGGCATAAGTTAGGGCTAAATCTACAGTTAATGGACTAGGGCTAGAGCTAAGAGTAAGGCTAGTTTTAGGAATAGGGCTAGGATCAAGTGTCTTGGTTAGAGCTAAGGTTAAGGCTAGGCTGGGGCTATTGCTAGGGTTAAGTAACAAGGGCTAGAGCTAAGGTTAAATCTTGGGTTTGGGCTAGGGCTTGAGTTAAGTGTCTAAAGCTAGAGCTAAGATTTAGTCTAGGGTTAGGCCTTAAGTAGTTAGGGATAGTGCTAAGGTTATAGCTAGGGTTAGGACTAGGGCTCAGGTTAAATGACTAGGGCTAGAGCAAAATTTAAGCCATAGTTTAGGGACTGGGCTAGGTTTAATATACTAGGGCTAGAGACAAGGCTAACCTTAGCTCTAGTCTTATCCATCTAACCCTAGACCTCCCCCCAACTTATTAGCTCTAGCCCTATCCCCTTAATCCTGGCCCTAGCCCTCAACATAGACTTAATCATAGATCTTGGTCTAGCTACTTAACCCTAGCCCTAGCTGTAACCATATTCTTAACTTTAGTTCTAGCCCTAGCCCACATATTAGATTCAACCTTCAGACTAGCCCTAGCCACTTCATCTAATCCTAGTCTTAACCTTAGCTTTAGACACTTAACCCTAACCTAACCCTAATCCTAACCCCAATCTTAACTCTAAACCCAACCCGAACCCTAACCCTAGCATTTTACTCTAACCCTAACTCTAACACAAGAGCTCATGCCCTATCCACTAAACCCAAACTCTAGCCCTAAACCTAGTCTTAACCTTAGTTCCATCCCTAGCCACTTAACACTTCCCTTGTCCCCAAACTAACCTTAAACTTAGCTCTAGCCCTAGCCACTTAACCTTGAACCTAGTCTTAACCTTAGCTCTGTCCCTAGACATTTAACTTTAAGCCTAGCCCTCAACCTAGACAAACTTAATCCTATCCCTTACCCTAACACTATTCTTAACTTAAGCTCTACCCCTAGCCACAGTTAAGTGGCTAGGGCTAGAGCTAATAGTAAGGCTAGTTAAAGGGTTAGGGCTAGGGTTAAGTGGTTAGGGCGAGAGCTTAAGTTAAGGCTAGGGTTATGGCTAGACTAGTGTTAAGGGGCTAGGGCATAGTGTAAAGATACTGGCTAGGTTTAATTGGCTAGGGTAAGAGGTAAGGTTAAGATTAGGGTTTGGAATAGGGCTAGGATTATGTGGCTAGGGCTAGAGCTCATGATATGGCAAGGGTTACACTAGGACTGGTTAAGGGGCTAGTGCTAGAGATAAGGTTAATGCTAGCTTAGGGCTAGGTCTAGAGCTAAGTTTATGGCTATGGTTAAAGCTAGAGTTAGAGCTAAGAACTTCTGCTGTTAACTTCGTTAACTTTTATTAATATTGGAAGGAGAGTCCATTATCTGAGGAATAGGTGTGTTTCCCCATAACAGAGGGAGAGTCCATTATCTGAGGAATAGGTGTGTTTCCCCATAACACTAGCTCTAAAAGTAGCCACTTAACACTAGTCCAAGCATAAGCCTAGCCTTAATCTTAGCACTAGCCCTAGCCACTTAACCGTAGCCCTAGCACTGACCCAAGCCTTAACGTAATGCTAGCCCTCACCACTTAACCCTAGGCTTAGCCTTAAGCATAGCCTTAACCTTAGTTCTAGCCCAAGCCCCCTAACACTAGCCCTAGCCCTGAAACCAATCTTAAATTTAGCTCTAGACCCATCCACTTAACCCTAGCCCTAGACCTAACCCTAGACTTAAACTTAGTTCTAGCCCTGGGCATTTATCCCTAGCCCTAGCTGTATACCTAGACTTAACCTTAGCTCTAGATCTGGCCACTTAACACTAGACTTCAACTGATCCTACTTAAACTTAGCTATATCCATAGCCACTTAAACCTTGCCCTCGAATTATCCCTAGACTTAACCTTAGCTCTAGCCGTAGCCACTTACCCATAGTCCTTGTCTTAGCCCTAGCCTTAACATCTTCTAACCACTTAACCGTAGCCCTAAACCTAAATTCAATCATAGCAGTAGCACTAGCACCTTAATTAGCCTTAGCACAATCCTCATCTTAACCCTAGCCATAGCCGTAGCCACTTACCCATAGTCCTTGTCTTAGCCCTAGCCTTAACATGTTCTAACCACTTAACCGTAGCCCTAAACCTAAATTCAATCATAGCAGTAGCACTAGCACCTTAATTAGCCTTAGCACAATCCTCATCTTAACCCTAGCCATAGCCGCAGACACTTAGCCAAAAACCTAGCCTTAACCTTAGCTCTAGCTGCAGACACTTAAACCTAAGCCTAGCCCTAAACTTAGCTCAAACCCTAGCCCTGACACTAGCCTTAACCTAAGCTCTAGCTACTTAAATTTAGCCCTTGCCCTAACCCTAGACTTAACCTTAAGTCTAGCCCTAACCCGTTAACCTTTGCCCTAGGCCTAACTGTAGCCATAACCCTAAACTTAGCCATAGATCTAACCCTAGCTCCTTAACGCCAGCTCTAGACATAACCCTATCCTTAACCTTATCTCTAGAACTAAATCTATGCTTAACCTTAGCTCTAGCTCTAGGTAATTAACACTAGCCCTAGCCCTAACTTTAGCTATAGCCCTAGCTACTTAAAACTAGCCCTAATCATAACCCTATTTGCTAGGGTTACGCTAAGGTTAGGATTAAGGGGCTAACGCTAGAGCAAATATTAAGGCTAGGGTTAAGACTAGGCTAGGGCTAAATGTCTAGAGCTAGGTTTATGTGACTAGGGCTGGAGCATCTTAAGCCTACTGTTTGGGATAGTGCCAGGGTTAAGTATCTAGAACTAAAGCTATGGTTAAGGCTAGGGTTACAGCGAGGCTAGGGTTAAGACACTAGCTCTAGTGCTACATTTAAAATGGGGTTAGGGTTAGTGCAATGAAGCTAGGGCTAGAGCTAAGGTTAAGGCTAGGATTAGTACTAGGGCTAGGGTTAAGTGGCTTAGGCTAGATCTAATGTTATTACTAGGATTACACTAGAATTAGGGTTAAAGGGGCTAAACTAGAGCTAATATTAGGGTAGGGTTAAGACTAGGGCTAAGGCTAAATGTCTAGAGCTATAGCTAAATCTAAGTATGTAATTAGGCCTAGGGCTTGATTTAACTGCCGAGGTCTAGAGCTACGTTTAAGTCTAGGGTTACGACTAAGGCTACGGTTAAAGGGCTAGGATTAGAGCTCAGTTTATCGCAAGGTTTATGGCTAGGGCTAGAGTAAAGTGTCTAGAACTAGAGCTATGGTTAGAGCCAGTGTTAGGGAGAGGGCTCCTGTTGTGGCTACGTGTAGGTATAAGGAGCTAGTGCTAGAGCTAAGGTCAAGTCTACAGTTAGATCTTGGGTTTGGGTTTGGGTTAAGTGACTAAAGCTAAGAATTATGGCTAGGGCTAGAGTTAGAGCTGAGTTTAAGGCTAGGTTTAGGGCTAGCACTAAGGTTAATTGGCTAGAACTGGAGCTTTGTTTAAGGCTAGGGTTAGGTCTAGGGGTAGGATTATGGAGCTAGGGCTAGAGCTAAGGATAATGTTGGGGTTATTGCGAAAGTTAAGTGGCTAGGGCAAGTGCTAAGTTTAATGCTAGGGCTAGGGTTGAGGGGCTAGGGCTATAGCTGAGGTTAAGTCTATGATTAGGGCTAGGGGTTGGATTAAGGGGATAGGGCTAGAGCTAAGATTAAGTCAGGTTATTGCTAGGGCTAATGTTAAGTGGCTAGATTAAGAGCTAAGTTTAAATATAGGGTTAGGGTTAAGTGGGTAGGGCTGGAGTTTAAAGTTAGTGTTAGGGAGAGGGCTAAGGTTAAATCTAGGGTTAGGGCTAGGGGTTGGATTAAGCGGGTAAGTCTAGAGCAAAGGTTATATTTAGGGTTAGGGTTGGAGCTAAGGTTAAGTGGTATAGGGATAGAGCTAAAGTTAAGGCTAGGGTTAGCACTAGGGCTAGAGTTCAGTGGCTGAGGCTAGAGCTAAGCATACGTATTAGTTTAGGGCTAGGGTTACGTGGCTCACGCTAGAGCTAAGGTTCTCTAGGGCTAGGGCTAGGGACAGTGTTATATGGCTTAGTCTAGAGTAAGATTCAGTACTGCTTGTCCTGAGCATTCAATCTTTTGATCGTTGGCAGACACTAAAGAGATATTGGTTGGGTATGTTACAGATCCATTTAAATATCTCTTTGACGGCAGCTCTGGTATTCACAATAAAATTTAATCTTTCAGCTCCTAATCGTGCGGCTACAATGAGAAGCGGCGAGGAAATGGAAGCTAATATCTCTCGCCTAGTTAGTTTTCCGAAATCTCACGAGGAACTGGTGTAGTTAGACGCGAGCTGGGTTACATTTGAACATTCCGTTTATTAGGCCATCTGCACCACGGCTTTGCAAAATTTTGCACGTTCCGCAAAATATAAATGCGCTCGGCAGATTTTGGATTTTTGGTCCTTGTTAAAAGGGTGAACACTGGTGGTGAATTTTTTTTCCCTGTGGGAACATTGCCTGTTACTGCTTCTTTTAGTGCGTCATAGTTCTTTGATATGCAGTATATTTCCTACTATGTCCACAGGGAGTGCTGCCAAAGTGTCGAAAAATTTTTGACTGTGCTGTCTAATATTTGCAATATTAAATTGGGCCTCCAGTATCGCAAACCAAGCCATTGCATTTGATTGAAGGAAATTTGGTGGTTTTATCGCAACAGCTTTGATTGGTTGGTTTTTATTTGTTGAAGTTTCTTCAGCGTCAGTTCCCGTGTTGAGTTTTTGTTGAGAAATATTCTAATTTCGCTGACACAGTCCCCAACTTTATTTTGTGTGTGTGTATATATGTTGAAATCACGTCGGGGTCACCAGTTTATAGTGGATTATCCGTTCTATTGGAGTGTATTTGTGTGTTGTTGCAGATTAACGGAATTTGGCCTCGTTGTAGATAGCCCACTATAAGTTATAAAAAGGGATTATAAAACACGAAAAGCAAAGTAAGTATAGAAAAACATTTCATATATACACATAAAATAATCCTTTTTGGATGGGTCCAACGGATGTTAAAAGTTCATGGCAATAAAATGCTGAAAAGAGAATTTGTGCGTATGAATGTGGGAGCATTTTAAATAAGGAATGTCTTTGATGTATCCGCTCCTTCGGTCGGTAAGTAGTTTAGAGTTAGATGAGAGGGAAGGGAGGTGAGCATAGTAAATCACTTGACTTGTTCAAACGAAGTGCTAATTACGCTTGTGCTTTCTCGTGTCTCTGTCTCTGTCTGTCTCTCTTGTCTGTATCGTGGCGATGCTTTCTGTATCGGCTTTTTATATCGTCTTTGTGGATCCCAGCAGATCATTTGCGAATTCACACTCATATTTAATTCTGGGCCGATATCTAAAATTCGCGTAGGCTCGCGAACTAGAATTTGATGTTTCATTAATTTTTAGCTTTCTGCCGGAACCTCTGCATGGAAGAGGGAAATGCCACTAGTATACAGGGGGTGGGGGGTAGAGGGAGTAAAAATGAGAGAAAAAAACTGAGTCTAGGGAGGATTGAGGAAAGAACAAAAGGATTCAAGAAGATAGGAGATGGGGAATGATGTTGCATTTAAATTTTCGAACATTGTACATATCCAAGAAGCAAGTAAATGGAAGGGAGTTCCACAGGCAAGAAGTGTGAGAAAAGAAACTGTTGGAGCAGAAGTGGTGGTTACATTAACAGTAAACATGTGCAACATAGATGCCATTCTAGTGAGACACTTAACTTTACACAGTGAGGGCATCAGGAAGAAAACCAATACAATCAGAGCAGTTGCCATGGAAATATTTGTAGAAAAGATAAAGAGAAGCCATGTCATGTTGGTGAGAAAGTAATTGAAGTGGAAATGCCAAGTCAGGATCGATTATATTACAAATCCTTGTTTTGGGATTTTGTCAAGAACATCAAGATGAATAGCAGGTGCACCAGAGCAGATATGGCAGCAATATTCAATGCATGGGCGGATGGTAGATTTGTTGATGTGAATGATGGATTTTGACAAGGAAAATTTTCTGGTATGATATTGTGACCCAAACTTCATTAGCAGCAGATAGCAATTATTGCTGAAAAAGTCTATCAAGATTTTCTTTGGAGAATGGTCTGATGCCTTTAATATCTCAAAAGGCCTTTCAGAGTTTTTGGTATGCTAGAATTCTTCACAAGTTGAAAACTTATGGTATTTTTGGATGGATTTTTAAATGGTTTCAAACTTCTTTCCTAATCTTTAGTAAAAATGTCTTGAATGGCCACTCTTTCAGATCTTTTGCATTAAGGCATATTCCCCCAGGGCTTTATTCTTGAATCTAAACTGTTCCTAATTTTCATCAATGACCTCGCCAACATTATCCGTTCTCAACTATGTATATATGCTGATGATAATTATTTATTCCTGTTTTAACAGGAAGTTTGATTGGGTTCATGAGGTCAAATTAGCAGCTGAATGAAAAAGTCACCTACAATCAGTTGTTAACTGAGACAAGGAATGGCATGTTAATTTTAACACCTCCAAAAGGAAACTGATCTCTTTTAATCATCTGAAATAAACCATTTTACCTTTTAACAGCATGGCTGATGCTAACCACCAGAGGAGTGACTCGCGTTGTGCCTTTTTGGGCTAATGTTTTCCAGTGGCATGAAGTGGAAAGATTATATTGAATCAATTGCTTGGTCCGAGACTGGAAAAGTTGTTTTATTGTGTGTTGTTAGTGAATTTTTCTTACCAGAATCTATCTTACATATTTATAAGTCTACCATTCATCCTCACATTGAATGTTGATGCCATGTCTTGTCAGATGCTTCTGCTATGTATTTAGAGATCCTTGTTAAAATCTAAAGAATCTGCAATGTTATTGGTCCCAAAATGGCATCTTGGCTTCAGTTACTTCCTGACTGCTGTAGTATAACTTTTGTGAATGTTTTTTATAAATATTTTCATGGTAATTATTCTGATGAACATTCGTAGACTATGAATTTAAGCGCAGTACTAGATTAGCAGTGAGGTCTCATCATTTTACAGTTGAAATGACTAAAAGTAATCGTAAGTTCTATGCTAAGAGTTTCTTCAAATGCATTTCTCATTTGTGAATCTCTCTCCTGGCTTGTTGCTTTCCAGTCAGCTTTGATATTTAAAAATTTAAATGTCAATCATTATCTTCTGTTTAATTCCTGTTCTTTGACTATTCTTTTTCTTTAATGTTTTTTTCTTATTCTTTCCCTTTTCATCTCAGTGGCTTCATTGCCTTGATGTGTGGAGATGATTAAAAAAGATTACATTGAGAAATCTTGAAGATAGAAGGATACTCACATATTAACATTTTCAGTGTCTGATGGAATTAGAAGCATAATCTTGCTGGCCTTATTCAGCTTTCTACCAATGTTATTTTAATTTTTTACTGCTTCTCTTTTGAAATATCCTACATTAAAGGAGATTATGTTGTGTGAGATTGAACATAAATTTACTGTGGCAATTTTCATTCAGGATTATACAACATTTAATGATTATTGAATTTGAAAACGTCTTTCCAAGCGAGGAACAATTAATATATATTTATTGCGTATTTTTCAACAAACTGATTAAATTATATAAAATAATGAAATCACTTACAGGCTGATTCAAAACAAACTATAATGGATATCGTAACTTCCATTTTACAATTTGAACTTTTTGGTGTAAAATGGATCTTGACTATATCTGCTGTTGTACCAAATGGGACTATTACGATGTCATCTGGGTCGTTGTTCGGGAAGAAAATACACCATGGAATAAATCATTAAAAAATTAAAGTACCAACTAAAGACATATTCCAGTAAGTAAACAAGATTAAACTTTTAATATATTTTTAAAATTAAAAAGCTAATCAAATTTATGAGCAGCTAAACTTAATGACACCAAATTAACTTGATTATTTAAAAGTTATTTCAAGTGAAGAGGACTCAAGGTTTTTTTTATTTTAAGTACTCTGGCATTTAAAACTGTGCTCAATATAATGAGTATTATAGAGCTTAACATAATTATATAGTCATGTATCAATTTTACATTGTGACATGGAAATTTCTATGTTTCGAGATAGGTTCTCATCATCAGGCAATGTTGATGTGGTTGTGCAGATAATTTACATTCAAAAAATCTAAAAAAATCATTTTATAAATGTAAATCATCTGCACAACCACATCAACATTGCCTGATGATGAGAACCTATCTCGAAACATAGAAATTTCCATGTTGCAATGTAAAGTTGATACATATCTATATAATTATATTATTTAAAAGTTATATAACTGCTCCCCGAAAGGGTACAGATTAAGAGAAAGCAAAAATATAATTTTACCAAGCTATTCAACCATTAAAAGACTAACCTTATCAACATAGATGAATCCTTTGACTGAGCAACATAAAAATTTTCTCATACATATTAAAAATAAATTTAAGTTACTAGTGCAGAAGACACCACAGTATTTTTACTTTTTGATGAAATTCATCTAAATTCTTATTTTGATTATGAGGTTGGTAATATTGTTGGCTTATCTGACAACAACAATGAAGCTGCAACAAGTGCATTTGCCTTTAAGGTTAGCAGTATATTCTCACAATATAAAGATGTTGTGCATGTTATGCTAAATGTCTTAAAGCTGAGAATTTATTTGATATTGATAACAATATAATAATTAGATTAGAGGAGATAGGCATTCAAGTATTATCAATCATAACAAATAATAATGCTATAAATAAAAAAGCAATATTTTTCTTTTGCAGTCCCCTAAAGCGTTCCATTGTATATCCACACCCAGTTATATATTCTCAACCTCCTATTTTCCTATTCGACTCAGTCTATATATTAAAATGGATTAGAAGCAATTGGTTCGGTCAAAAATATGCAAGTAAATGCATGCTGTTCCCAACATTTTGTCACAATGAAAATCATGAATCAGATAGAATCCAAAGTGCCCCATTTTATAACTTACAGAAGCTTCATGCTCTGGAATCTCAGTTAGTTTTGAAATATTGTTATAAATTGACCTCAAAGGCACTTTCTCCTTCTAATCTTGAAAGACAAAATGGTAATTTAGTTCTGCAAATTTTTAATGAGAACACTATTCCAGGATTATTGACCTTATAAAAACAGAAATGTTTGCCTAATTTTGCAGAATATGTAAACATATTCTATATTTAGTGGACAAGAATGAATGTAAAAACACCATTTAAAGGTTGTCGGCTTAGAAATAAATACTGCAATTGACTTAGAGTAAATGAAGAAAATTTTAAATTACTCTCACTATTCTGTAACTGGTTAGAATCTTGGAATAGCATCTCTGGAGGAAATGGCAAATTAACAAAAGAAACTTTCACTGTTTTACATCATACAACCTATGAATTTCTAGAAGTGACCAAGTACTGCAAAGAAGAATTCAAAATGCTATACATATTACCTGTCAAATTTCAAACTGATCACCTTGTGGCAAGGTTTGGTCAGTACCAGCAATTTAGTGGGGATCAGTATAACATCTCAATATGACAAGTGTTTGAATGTGAAAAAAAAATTAGAATGTTATCAGTTTTAAAATGGAGCTTACCATTTAATCAGCAATGCATTAAAATTGATTTAAAGAATTTACAAGAACCAAAATGGGATGAAGTGACAGAGGAGCAAAAGTTAGATGTGCATAAATTTAGAATTGATTTTAAAGAGGATGATGTTAATAAAGGTAGAGTTCTTCCTGTAATACTATACGAAGAAGGTTAATGCTGTTTTGTAGTTTTTAAGAAGATTAAATGCTATACCTGAAATAAACAGCTATTTTCAGGGGATTAATTGCGGTTCCCTCTTATATTCTAAGGATGCAACTACAAATTTTATTCTATACAATTATACAGTCACTGGTAACCTGATAAAAAATCCATCGTTTCTTCATTCAGTAAATCAAAGGAAATTATCCGCGCATATAACACTGAATGTTTTGGCAGATAATAAACTTCTTTTTAATGTTGACACTTTTGATGAATGTCACAATGTAGAAAAAATAGGAAGAATGTTTGTCTGGAGCTCTACAAATGTTCTTGTAAGTAATTTTTGTTCTTGGAAAAATATTCTTACAAGTAACAAGTTAAGCAAATAAAGAAAACTTCAAACATTCAGTTAAATTTGGCATCTGTAATGTATTTTTCTATAAGTATTATTTGATTTTTAAATCTATTGTTTGCATTTAATTTATTTTTTTTATTTATATTCAATAGATTTACTTATTCATCAATTACTTGTCAATTGTTTAGTCGATTATTGTTTGTTCCTTAATTCATAATTTAGTTACTGGAAAAAGTTAATTTAATCATTTAGTTTTTAATTAAAACTAAAATAAAAGTTTCAAGAAAACATTTATTTTATTTTTCAAAATTTAGTTTGAAAGTTAGTTATTGAAAATGATAGGAATTAGTTACTTCATTCCAATATCCAAGTCATCGTAAATGATTGGAGGTACTTACTCCATTCCAATATCTTGCATCCCAGATAACGACAATCTTCAAAACTTCAATGGCAATATTAGTAGCCACTGTGGCGAACTTCACCACATTAATTTAATTTTGAGAAAGAAAACAGGACTCACGCAAGAAGAATAAGCAAAAGTCATTGTTGCACATAAAATATATGTAAATTAACAAGATGTAAAATATCAAACAACGATTTGAAAAAAAACATGAATCAAAGAAAGAAAGGTCAATTATTGCCATTCACCAAAAACCAAAAAAGGAATTTAGGGCGAATAAAAAAAAATCCAAAGGGAAGTAACTCTTAAATGCTGAGTTATCTCCCTTTGTCTTTCTAATTGACTTTCCTTTAAATAT
Source organism: Ascarosepion bandense (assembly GCA_037127315.1). Classification (NCBI taxonomy): domain Eukaryota; kingdom Metazoa; phylum Mollusca; class Cephalopoda; order Sepiida; family Sepiidae; genus Ascarosepion; species Ascarosepion bandense. Next base: position 6,159 of record JBBBDQ010003497.1, on the reverse strand, counting down.
TTAGAAAAAAAGAAAGGAAGGAAAACGAAGGAGAAAGAAAAGATAAAAAAGAGGAAAGTGATGAGGAAAAGGAAAGTCCGGGAAAATTTCCAACCCGCCCTTCTATTTCGGACCTAAGGATCGATGATTATGGCTCTCCACAATTTCTTATTTTATAGGGGAATGGATTTCCCGTTGCCTGGATGCCATTCAAGGCACTTTTACACTTGCCAGGACGGGATGGATTCATGCCTTTTAAGTATGCAATGAAAAAAAGAAAATGGCTAAAGTGCTTGGAAGAAAAGAAAACATTTCGACAATTGAAAAAAAAAAGACAAATTTAAATTAAACCCTCCCCACCCACTTCGGAAACAAGAAAAAAACAAAAACAAAAAAAACTTTTAACCGTGAAAAAGAAAGATATGATGAAAAAGAAAAAATCTTTCAACGATTTTTACCTTCACTCATATTGCTAAGCGTTGAAAAATGAAACCAATTCTTTTGTTAATCATTAATGATAAGAGAAATAAATATGATTTTTTTATTCAGAATATAACTTAATATCTTTTATTCCTAAAATCAATGAAGTTTCGAGAGATATCGACCTACAAATAGAGAGACAGACACAGACAGACTGAGATGTAATGTTTTCGTTTGGCATTTTTGACAAAAAAATCATTCACTATCCAATATGGCATTGAATACTGGACCTTCTCAAAGACTAAGGAATGACTAGAAACAACCAAAATGTGGTTCTACAGAAGAATGCTGAGAATACCATGGACCGAAATATATATATATGTATCTCATGTTTTATTGGCCTTGTGCCATACTATATATTACGTGTGTGTTATGTCAAATAATATTAGATGGCAGCAGTTTATAGTCTGCTTATTAAACAGACGCGTAAAATATGAAGTCTTTCGAATTTCCTTCACTAATCCTAGTTTAGTGTGGTACAAGGCCAATAGAAGTATGGAAGTTCGTAATATATATATATATATATATATAGTCATCCGCAGAAACAGAACTGTCATTTCGGATAGACACCCGACTGCTAGATCCGATGACCTCAGAAAGAGGTTGAAAGTACTTGGGTACCTTAAGAAATGAATGAAAAGATCATCTGTCAACGTTACAGCTCATTTCTGACATCTTTTTGATTGTAATAAGCGAAAGATTATCCGTGAGTATGAACGGATTAAGAATAAGCAAACATAGTGTTTGCAATTTATTTAATCTGACGTTTAAAAAAGAATTTACTGCCTAAATACAAAAATTTATATATATATACATATATATATATATATATATATATATTGGTTGAGTTTTAAAAGACTGAATGTGTCTTTCAAGGCGCAAACAGAACGAGCTGCGTAATATTCGCTTTGCCATTGTAATAAACTCTAGTAAACATCGTGTGAATCACTGAGGAAAAAAAGACTTTTTCGAACCGAAATTTCCAACGTGTTTGAAAAGATTAAAAAATGTTCAAAATAATGGCAACAATTTTTGATCTTTTCTCTTAAAAATAAAATTTGTTTCTCTTAAGTTTGGGAGCTTTGTTTTTATTTGGGGGTGGGGGCGAACGAGTGGGGGTAGCGACTCTTGAATTCTGCCCTTTGAATGCATTCACTTTCTCTCCCTCTCTCTTTCCTTCGAAAGAAAAAAGAAAAGGAAAAGAAAAGAGAGAAAGAAAAGAAAAAAGAAAAATGGCCCCAAATTTAATAAAAAAGAAAATTTTTTCCCATCAATATTTTTATTATTAAAAGGAAAGATTTTTTCATCTTTTCTAACGCACACAGTAAACCAATCCCCGACTTTATGGCCATCACAATATTCTATGTATGTTGGCTGTCTTCTAAATCTTGTTTTTACATCTGAGGCACTCACGTAATATAGAGTATGGTACAAGGCCAATAAAAAGGAAGATCTGTTTTTTTAAAACCTTTTTATTTCTATTTTTACTTCTTAACTCCCGTGCGTTGTGGTACAGTGGATATCGGCTCGGAACGAGAAGCCGGGGAGCCGAGTTCGAATTCCAGTTGAATCCATTCACTTACGCGCAAATACCCTTGGGAAAGGTATTAATCCGTCTCTTCCTTTATGGGTTAAATAACAGGACAGATTGGGTTCTATAGCCTTGGTCGGCAACCAGTCTACCGCAGAAAGCAATGGCAACCTACTGCGGGATAATCTTCTATTCAGTTATGTCTCTTTCGAGACATGATCGCCCAAGCGTGTATCACGTATGGCACTTAACTGACTGAACTCCCGCCCCAACATAATTTCGTGAAATTCAAAAATGACAATTTATTAATCGCACTACACATTATCACTTGCAAGAACGAGATGGGTTCATGCCTTCTCTCAAGGATACAATGAAGAAATAAAATGTCTGAAGTACGAGGAAAAAAAATGAAGACAAATTTCAGAAAATTACCCCCCGCCCCCCACCCCGTTTGTATTTCATGAAAAAGAAAGAAAGAAAATGTGAAGAAAAAGAAAGAAAATGTGAAGAAAAAGAAAGAAAATGTGAAGAAAAAGAAAGAAACAAAAAAAAAACCTACCGTGAATTTATTTTCTTCACTCATATTGCAAAATGAAATCAATTCTTTTGTCAACCATTGAGGGTCGGAGAATCAATCATCATTTTTGACCTTCACTCATATTACGAAACTCAATATTATTCCATAATTATTTACCAAGACTCATATTGTCAAATAATCGAAAAACTTTCTCAAAAATTAAAATAAAAAACAACAGAAAAATAAATTTCAAATAAAATTAATTTTATTTTCAAAAATAAAAAAATTAAAATTTCAATTTTCCTTAAATTAATTTTGAAAATGTTTTTTTCAATGTCAAAAAATTATTTTAAAAATAAAATTCAAAATGTTTTTCTTTTTCTTTTAATAAATTTTGAAAATTTTGATGAAATTTTTTTCTTCGTTTCTAAAAGAAACAAACAATTTTGAGGGCGACACAAAAATCATCGGAAGAAATTCAGATTCTTTCTCAAATTTGTACGGAACTTTTTCCGGCAAAACAGAAAAAATTCCTTCTTCGTTGGAACCAAAAAAATGTCCAAATTTATTTGGACGAAAATCGAAAACTTTTTCTTGAATTTCCAACATTTTGAGAAATTCTCCATTTTGGTTGAAAAGACAAAATTCCGACGTTCCTCCCCTCGACCCCCACAAATTCCCAGTCGTGGGATCGACACGAAGGCGGGGGGAACCACGACCCCCACCCCACCCCGGCCACCCCCCAAGGCGAATTGTTTTCATTTTTTCTCCTCTTTCCGAAAAACAAACAATTTCTTTAAATTCCGCGTCACAGGCGAAAATTTGTCGGTGAAATTGACACAAAGAATAAAATTCATTTTCTTTTGTGTCAATTATTTTTTCTATTTTTAAAAATGGGGGGCGTTTTTTTCTCCCCAAAAAGAAAAGTCTTCCCCCCACACCGAACCCCCCAGGACAACAAACGACGAAAATGTCACCTGAAAGGCGACAAATGTCCGTGGGGTGGAATCTCCTTCCTCCGTCCGTCAATTCATATCGGCCAACGAATTTCCCCGAATCATCAAATTCTTTCACCGATTCGTCGTCCCCATCGCAGACAAAGACATGATCGTCTTCGTCGGTGGCGAGAATCGAGAAAATAAACCCCGGGTTCGAATCCTGCAGACGGTATTCTTTTTGGTGCTGGAAATACCCGGATGTCCCGACCGTCGTCAACTGGATGACTTCTTTTCTCAAAGACGCCAGGGAATCGTGGCACCATTTTTGGAATGTCACCGTCAATTCCGCTTTTTCGTGGGGGACAAACGATTGTGGGAGCCGCGATCTAAGCTCCGCTCGCAGCAACCTCAACCCACAAAGGACGTCGTCGTCTTGGGCGTCGTCCCTCGAAAGGTGACCCGCTTGATGGCGCCAAATCGTGACCTTCTTCAAAAGGTCGTCTCCCTCTTTTAGGGAGAGGCGCCATTTGTCTAACTGGACAGACGTCGCCTCTCTCATATCCTCGCACAGCTCTTCCACCTTTCGCCGCGTCTCTTCCATAAATTCATCAAAATTCCGCCACAATTTTGAGCATTTGGAATCGGATTCCATGGACAATTCGTCCATGGATCGCCTCGTCCGCTCGTTCCTCATACGGACCAGGATTTCGAAATCCCGGAGGTCCTCCTCCAGGGTGGGGCCATTCAGCTTCTCCTTCGACGCCTCCTCCCTCACGGACAACGGCCGAGGGGGGCACTGGGGGGAGGCGGTCACGTGATCAAAGTAACACGCGTCACAGAAGCACACGTTGCACCGGTCGCAGAAGGCGTCCTTCTGTTTGCGGTGCAGTCGACACTCGTCCGACGTCATGACCCCCACGGCCTCCACCCTCGACATGCCGCCCACGTCTCTGGTTTCGTGTTTGGGGAAGAATTTCTTGTGGGATTTCTGGCAATTCTGGCAGAAGAGTTTCCGGCAATCATGGCACCAAATCTGGCCGGCAGATCCGGTGACGTCATCTTCCAAACAGGAATCACACCCCAATTTGGTAGATTCCAGGCGTTGACGCGTCACAGTCTTCTCCAAAAATGGTGAAAGTTTCAAATGTTCACGTGTCCCCACGGGGGCGTGGCACAGGGGACATTCCACGTCGTCTTGTGTCGCTGCCTGGAATTGCTTATCCAGACATGTCCGACACAAAGAATGAAGACATGGCAATGTCTTGGAGAATAATTCCAAAAGTTGGTCGCAATTCGAACAAAGGAATTTCTTTTCATCCATCGACGCCATCTTGAAATTTTCTTTTAAAAAATCTGAAAAGAAAAAAAAAAGAAAGAAATTTTAAAAATTCCGAAAAATCAAAAAAATATCAATTAAAAAATAAATTGATTTCCTAAAAAACAAATAAAAATTTTCTAACATCACAAAAGAAATTGAATAGGTGAGGAGAAAAGTGAATGAATATGAGAGAGAGTGAAGAGAGAGTGGTTAACAAGAAGGGAGGGGTTCAGCAATTCGATAAGAAAGAAAGAAAGAAAGAAAGAAAGAAAGAAAGGTTAAAAGCAAAAAGAGAGAGGATGAGAGAGTAGTTATTAATAGAGAAAGAGAGGGGCAGGGCAATTCGATAAACGGAAAGAAAGGGTAAAAGAAACAAAGAGAGGGGTAGAGTGGTTATAAAAGAAGAAAAGGAGAGAGAAAGAAGAAGCAGCATATATATATATATATATATATATATATATATATATATATATATATATGTTTGTGTGCGTGATAAACGGAAAGAAAGAAAGGGTAAATAAAACAAAGAGAGGGGAAGAGAGAGTGGTTATTAAGAAAGAAAGAAAGAAAGAAAGGTTAAAAGAAACAAAGAGAGGGGAGAAGAGAGTGGTTATTAAGAAAGAAAGAAAGAAAGAAAGAAAGAAAGAAAGAAAGAAAAAAAGAAAGGGTAAAAGAAACAAAGAGAGGGGAGAAGAGAGTGGTTATTAAGAAAGAAAGAAAGAAAGAAAGAAAGAAAAAAAGAAAGAAAGAAAGGGTAAAACAAACAAAGAGAGGGGAGAAGAGAGTGGTTATTAAGAAAGAAAGAAAGAAAGAAAGAAAGAAAGAAAGAAAGAATAAAAGACACAAAGAGAGGCGAGAAGAGAGTGGTTATTAAGAAAGAAGGAAAGAAAGAAAGAAAGAAAGAAAGAAAGAAAGGGTAAAAGAAACAAAGAGAGGGGAGAAGAGAGTGGTTATTAAAGAAAGAAAGAAAGAAAGAAAGAAAGAAAGAAAGAAAGAAAGAAAAAAAAGGGAAAGGGTAAAGAAACAAAGAGAGGGGAGAAGAGAGTGGTTATTAAGAAAGAAAGAAAGAAAGAAAGGGTAAAACAAACAAAGAGAGGGGAGAAGAGAGTGGTTATTAAGAAAGAAAGAAAGAAAGAAAGGAAGAAAGGGTAAAAGAAACAAAGAGAGGGGAGAAGAGAGTGGTTATTAAGAAAGAAGGAAAGAAAGAAAAAGAAAGGGTAAAAGCAACAAAGAGTGGGGAGAAGAGAGTGGTTATTAAGAAAGAAAGAAAGAAAGAAAGAAGGAAAGAAAGAAAGAAAGAAACAAAGAAAGAAAGAAACAAAGAAAGGGTAAAAGAAACAAAGAGAGGGGAGAAGAGAGTGGGTATTACGAAAGAAAGAAAGAAAGAAAGAAAGAA
>JBBBDQ010003492.1:0-68398 GCA_037127315.1 Ascarosepion bandense | reverse complement strand
TATATATATAATAATGTTGCGACACTTGGTCTATAGATCTCATAAAGACGTTAATTGTTAATCAGTCTGCACTTTTATTTTTCATTCCATGCTACTTACTATCTCTCTCTGTCGATATATATATATATATATATATTTATTTATTTATTTATTTATATTAGTCATCCACATACAAGCCTGTTTCGCTGTATCACAACTCATCAGTGTGGCTAGACGCATCCACTTGCTTCTGGTTGGGATCGAAACTCAACCGATTTGGTGTCAGTCTGAGTCACTACTCCCTAAGCCATCGACGCATAACATAGTACACTTGGTATGTAATACGGTTAAATTCAAAAAGAGACGAACCCAAGGGAACACAATGTTAAATTCATTTATTTAATTAAACAGAGCAAAATAATTTATAATTGATTTTTGATTATTACTATGAGTAATACATATTCCACCGCTTTGATGTTATTATCGCCACTCGTCAGATCCAAATTGTACAACAGTAGGCAATCAAAATATCCACCCCACAAAATCCCTTTTCTTTTATTTATGTCACAAATTATTTCGTTACAAATGTCTGTTCTCATATGGAAATGTGATCGTCTATGTAAAATTAAATAGAAGAAAAGGAAATTTTTGGCGTGGATATTTTGATTACCTACAGTTGTACCATTTCGGTCTGACGAGCTGAGATAATAACATGAAAGCGGTGAAATAGGTATTACCCATAGTAATAATCAACAATCTTACAGATATATATATATATATATATATATATATATAATGATATTCTTCTCTGAATGACTGAGCCAGTTTGTCAGCATTTATTGTTTGATTGGTGTCTCACATTTATTATCTCTTATTAAATGTGAGACACTAATCAAACAATAAATGCTGACAAACCTTCTCAGTCATTCAAAGGAGAATATCATAGAAAACTGTTCATTTTGTGTGTCTACTGAGATATTCACGTAATTAACTCTTATTAAATATGAGACACTAATCAAACAATAAATGCTGACAAACCTGCTCAGACTTTCAGAGGAGAATATCATAGAAAACTGTTCATTTTGTGTGTCTACTGTGATAATCATGTAATGAACTCATATTAAATATGAGACACTAATCAAACAAGAAATGCTGACAAACCTGCTCAGTCATTCAGAGGAGAATATCATAGAAAACTGTTCATCTTGTGTGTCTACTGAAATATTCATGTAAATAGTTCTTATTAAATGTTAGACACTAATCAAACAATAAACGCTGACCTCTTCCGTCGACAATTTTATTGTTTGATAGCAACTTTAGAGAGAAGGCGTTGCTCCTGAGTTGGTAGAAATGGAATCCTTTATCACTAAATTGCCCGTCCTTCCAATGCACATTTGACTAATGATCACTTAGAAGAAGTTGCATTGGAAATCTTGCTTCATCGTTTATATTTTCCCGGCCTTTCTCCGTCTACTTCCCAACCTTTTCCAGAATCATTGAGATGACCTAAGACTGAAATCAAGATATTAAGCATTAGTTTTATATTTTACATTAGAACTTAAATAATTCTAAAAACCTAGCAACTTTAAACGTGCTGATGGATAGAAGGAGATGTTTGAAATCAATGCATGCTATTTTAATAATTAAAAATTTATGTCCACATTAGTATCTTCATTCTAACATACGCAATAAAATCGACCATACCTTTTGTTCAAACCATATATGGTTGAGGCGATGCTAGCGTACCTAATGTAATACAAGCGTTCATTGTTTATCTCTTGTAAAATAATTGCTTAAAATAGCAATACACGAATTTTGTTTATCAATTTCGAGTGCGGGTTGCCTTCAAACAAAAGGTTGAATTTCTTGCAGTTGGTTAATACATGTAGAAAACATCAAGTACGATTCAATTTTTCTTTGATTCGCAACACACCTACCGACATCCTCTTCTCTGTGTTTTACTCGAACTGGATAGTATCAATAAAATTAGACAACGGTAGAACGGAAGCGTCTCCAATTATTTGCACTTCCGGGTGACCTTCCGACAATGTATAGCTGTTTTTCCTGTTCGATACAAAGAAATAATGTTTTTTTTCTTTCTCTAATTTTCTCTTTCTTTCTCTCTCTTTATCTCTCTATTTCTCTGTCTGTGTGTCTGTCTGTCTGTCTTTCTGTCTCTCTGTCTCTGTAACACACAAAGTCACTTACTTTCTCTCTCTTTCTCTTTCCCTATTCATATTTTATACTTCCATTTGGCCTGCGGCAAAAGTCAAATAGTTTGTTGTCATTGTCTTTTCTTCTTTTTTACTCTTCTTCTTCTTCTTCTTCGCATTATTATTATTATTATTATTATTATTATTATTATTATTATTATTATTATTATTCGTATTCTTGTTTTTTACCTATTCTTGTTCTTTTTATTATTCAAAATGCTATTCTTCTTAATTGCTATTGTTTTTAACAATACCAGTAATACGACGACTACGAGAACTATTCACCCAGGGCTTATGCACATGTAATAATTAATAACCTTCCCTGTATTTCTCAACAAATTGACAGCATTTTATTCTTATTCAAACTGATTTTTACAAATGCTTTTTATTGTTTTTTAACTGTAATTTTCATACGCTTGGGGAAGTAAAAATATATGTATTTTTCCAATTTTTTCAATTTTTTCACAATTTTATTAAAAAGTCTAGGTATTTTCTCATGATTTCCTATTCTGTTAATATTTATTCTTCGCGCTTTTTGGCCTGAAGCCTCCGAATATTGAATATTTTTTCCGTGTTTCATATCCGTATATCGTTTTTCCTAACATGGAATGACTGGCCCGTTTAAAGCTCACCTTACTTCGCAAATATTAAATGTTCCATTTGCTTGCGAGAATGTTAGCTTGAAACTTTTGTTTCAATACACTCTAGCCACGTTATGTCAGCTGAAAATATTTGCGCAAGAAGGCGCAATAGGTCACTCACACGGCCGTAAAAGGGGCCCACCAATGTGATTAAAAGATTTCAAATAGTATCCATGTCAAGCATCCTCACTCTGTTTATATTAGTTCTGATACCCTTTGATCCGACCTGGTAGCTTATACTTCACTGTTAAGTAATTAACTATACAATATCATGGAAAATGTTTCACCAATTGATCATGCGTTCAAAATCATTTGCAGTATTGATTCAATGTATTTATTGATTCATTGCATTTATTTTACTTGAGATCGACTGAGAGACTGACTAATAAATGATTAGGAAAATTTACCAACATATGCTGCTAGAAACGAAGATTGAACATAAACATCCAGCACTATTTTTTTTTGTTTCTAATGAGTGTTGCACCGTTACACAACACCTTGTTCTGGCTTCAGACGTTTTCTTTTACTTCCATTTAGATCTCGTGGTTGAATTACAATTTTCTTTTAGAACACGTCTCAGATATTTGATTTTCGTTACTTCTCTTTGGATATCTTGTTAGCGAGATCATTTAGATAACAAAGAGAAGAGTAACGTTTATTATATTATTTATCTATAGAATTAATTAAATAACAGGTCATATTAGTTATTGCGATGATTGTGAGAATTTGCATGGCCTACACAGAAAAAACCGTATCATTCATTAAATCTATTCGTGATTAATAGTTATTTATACTTATATTATTGAACGCGTATTTCAGTCCAATGCAAAATATATCCAGGTGCCGACTGCGGAAGTGACCACGTCCAAGTTATCTACAAACTAAGGGTGAAACTCCGGAGACTGAAGAAGCCCAGCACATCACCAAGGATGCAATACATGCTTGTGAACGACCTCTCCCTGCAGAAAGAATACAATAACAGCGTGAGAAAGAAATATGAAGAACAAATTGGAAAAGGGCACTCAAAATGGGACTCACTAAATGAAGCGATGGTGACCTCAGCAAACAATATTGCCCCAAAGGAAATCAGACGCAGAAGAAAAAAAGAGTGGATGACTGAAGAGATTCTCCACATGATGCAAAGGAGACAAAAATGATGCCAAGACATGGAGCAGAGTACAAGGAACTTCACAAGGAGATAAGGAACAAATGCAGACAAGCTAAAGAGGAATGGTTCAACAACAAATGCGCAGAAGTAGAGGGACTGAGCAGGACCAATGAAGCAGAGATGCATAAAGAGATAGGAGAACTGACAGGACAAAAAACCTGCTCCTCAACAGGATACATAAAATCCTAGGATGGAACAATCATATTGGAGAAAAAGGAAATACTCCAGAGATGGGAAGAATATATAAAGGATGTTTTTTGCAACAGGAGAGAACAACCGAGAATACACAAGAATGTGGATGAACCGGAAATAATAAAATCCGAAGTGGAAGCTGCAATAGCCAAAATGAACAGAAACAAAGCACCTGGTCCAGACGGCATAGTGATAGAGCTGCTGATAAATTAGAAGAATATGGCATAGAAAAAATTACCGACATAATAAAGGAAATTTATAGCAGTGGAATAATACCAGACGACCTATGCAATTCGATATTTACAGCACTGCCGAAGACACCAGGTGCAAACGAGTGTGACCTACACAGAACTATCAAGTAAATGAGTCACATTACAAATCTGATTGTCAGAATGCTGATGAATAAAGCGAGAAGCAGAATCAGGCCAGAAATAGGGCAGCAACAGTTCGGGTTCGTCAAAGACACTGGAACAAGGAACGCCATATTCATGATTAGGATGCTCTCTGAAAGGGCAATACAAATGAAGAAATGTTATATAGCGACAAATAACAAACACGGGTGTATATAAAAATATATCAGTGATATTTTTATTAATGAACGATGGACCGTGTGGCCTAGGGTACAGAGAGTGAGAGAGCGCTCTTCCAAGGTTGACAGGGTGACGGGGGGTGTCGTCGTATCTGTTCTCCTCTACGTCTCTCTGCCTAGACTGCCTGTCGAGACTGACTGACTGGCGAATCCGTGTTTTCGCAGTCTTTATATATCTTCCAAAACCGGGACTTGTTTCTTCCGGCATTGCCTTGATCACGCGACGCCCACGCGACGCCTACGTAAATTCTCAGAGACACTTGTTCTATCTGCCTCTTGTAGCCATTTCCGCTACTGCCGGAAATAAGGTCAAACAAACATCCGTTCCTTTCAACGGCCGGAAAACGCCCCCGCTTGCATCAGCTTCCTTCTTCGGGTGGGGCCAGATTATTATATTACAGAAAGACTTGTACCTATGCTTCATTGACTACGCGAAAGCATTCGACAAAATACGACACAAAGAATTGATGAAGATGCTAGGCAACCTCGACATTTTCGGGAAAGACATAAGAATAATCAAGAATCTCTACTGGCAGCAAACGGCTTGCATATGGACAGGTAACAATTTCAGTAGATTTATAAAGATAGAAAGAGGCCTAAGACAAGGATGTGTCTTTTCACCGGATTTGTTCAACTTGTACAGGGAGAATATTTTGAGGACCCTAGATGACACGCCAGGATTTGTTATTGGAGACCAAAACTTGAACAACATAAGGTATACAGATGATACAGTGCTGATTGCAGACACGCAAAGGAAACTACAAAACCTCGTACAGAAGGTAGCGGTGGAGAGTGACAAAAAAGGACTACAAATAAACTTTAAGATTTAAATACCTAGCAAGTGAACTAACAGGAGATGGAAAGTATGACACAGAGATCCGAAGGCGAATTGGCATGGCAAAGGACGCGTTCCAGAAGCTGAGTAAAGTACTAACACACAGGAAAATTTCACTAGAAAACAAAGAAAAGAGTGCTGGATTGCAATTTGATGTCAGTTCTTCAATACGGCAATGAATGCTGGACAATATCATCGAAAATGAGGACAAAACTGGAAGCAGCGGAAATGTGGTTCTACAGAAGGATGCTGCGGATATCGTGGACTGAGCATGCAAGCAACGATGAGGTGTTGGAAAGAATGGCAACGAAAAGGAAATTAATAGTGAACATCAGGAAGAGACAACTGAAGTTCCTGGGACACGCAATGAGGAAGGAGAGCTTGGAGAACCTGATACTGACTGGCCAGATAGAAGGAAAGTGAGACAGAGGAAAGCAGCGGATAACATATTTGCAGGGCCTGATCAGGTGGATGACGGAACGGGAGTTGCCAGGAGTAACAGGAGCAAACATACTAAGAGCCACAAGGGATAGGGAGACGTGGAGAACCATGATCGCGTACGTCCTGAAGGGACAGAGCACATAGAAGAAAAGAATATCTTTCAATTTCTATAGAATTTATATCAATTCATGTTATGCAAAAACTTTTGAAAAAATTAAGTCACAAAGAAATGTTGAACCCGCTAGCAAACCTTGGCATAACACATCACTTTATAAATCTCAGTACTAACTAATAAAACAACAACTTTGAGGCAGTATACGACTTTATTCATCAACATTGTCTCCTTCTATAGTGATAAACTTATTTTAACGGTTTTCTATCAGATGCCTTTTTTGTTAAACAATTTTTCTTTGGCCTTAATATACACCTCAGTTTTTGATATTACTTTTTCATTGGAGCCAAATCTTTTTTCATGTATCATTCATTTAAGGCCTGAAAACAGCCAGTAGTCGTTTGGGGCGAGATCTAAAGAACAGAATGGAGGCAGATGCAATTCGAAGTGAGATTCATGTAGTTTTGCCATCGTTGCGATCGACTTGTGACACGGTTCGTTGTCTTTGTGAAAGATCACTTTTCTTTTTCATTTGTTGCATTTTTTGGCAATTTCTTCCTTCAAAAGAACCAATAATGTTATATAATATTCGCTAATGATGGTTCTTTCTTTCTCAAAGTATTCGATGAACCTTGCGCAATCTAAAATTCAGAGGGTAAAACCTTGCCTGCTGATGTTTTTTTCTTTGGTCTCTTTGGACGGCTTTCGCCTGATGATGTCTACTCAGCTGAGTGCAAATTTGAATCTGTCGTGAAGTTGTGGATCCATGACTCATCCATTGACATATGGATGAGTCATTGAGCAAAAATTTCTTGTTGCGTTGAAACAGTTGCAAAGAACGCTCTGAATTCTTTTTTATTGAATGGATGCAAACGCGATCTTTCCATTTTGAACACAGTTTTCTAATTGACAAATGTTCATGCAAAATGGTGAATACACTGCCTTCTGATATGTTCAATTCCTCTGCTATCTCAGGCAATTTGATTTACGATCGGCCAAAATGAAATTGTCGACTGCTTTGGTGGTTTCTGGCACAACTACCAATTTTTAGAGAACTGAGCGTTCAGCATTTTTGTGTCTGTACGACCGCGTTTAAAGTCAGCATACCACCATTTAACCGTATTTTCCGACAAAACTGAATCCGAAAAACACTTATTGCGCAATTACTTTGCTTGAACTGTATTTTTCCGCTCGAAAATACAATGCTTTATCAACACACGGAATTCAGATTTTTCTATTGTTTTGAAAATTTGTAATAATAGCGTCACTTAAATTACTCTCATTTGTAAACTAATAATCCGATTGGTCCCAAATTTTGTTTTTGCCAGATGAAAGGTAGCACTTCATAGAAATCGTAGAAGGAATCAGTTATATCAAGGAAAGTATAGAGTTTAAGTCTGAGTTTTTTTTAACGGCATAACAACCTCTGTGGGTTATTTAATGCCAAAAAAGTGGGGTTTTAATTTATTTTTAATGTTCAGTGATAGTGAAAAGTTTGATTTAGTCAAATTTTAATGACCTTTTTTTGATTTTATTCTTTTTTTTATTTTAGAAAACTGAATATGTATTTTAGTTTTGTATTCAAAAATGCTTTACTCATAATATTTTTTTTCTTTCAAGAATAAGTTATGGTAATAATGTTTTCTTCAGAAACGTAGTTTTAGTAATATTTTTCCTTCAAAAATGTATATCTTTCTATGAATGTCTATTTTTATGTATATATAAAAGTTTATTTGCATATATTCATAAAGGTTTGACTCCAGTTTGGCTCGAACCCTAACTGGTACTACCCCTCCGGTTCAGGGTCTAAGAACTAAGGTAAATCGAACATGAAATGCATCATAATTTAATTCGATAGAGAAACAAAATATCAACGTAAAAACTGGAGTCCTGTTCTCATGTAGCCTTGTGAGATCGAGACTTATCTGAATACGATTCATGGCACCAAACCCGTTCAGAAATATCTGAACTGTCAGATGTATACAACCACTTCTAAAGATCAGTTTCGGAAAAAGGTTTTGAGCAAGTGGAACTTGAGGGTCTTGGCAAATATCTTTGAATATTTTAGACTGCCGCTACAGATTCACAAAAAACTGTACTAAATAACAGAAATCACATAACTTAATATCTACAAACAGTAGCATCAACTAAAATGGTTGGCATATGTTACTCGAAGTGAAAATAAGAACATAATGATAACATTATAAATAACTTCTAATAAAAGGTTAGGAAAGAAACCCCCGTTTGTAAGGAAAAGAGTGATAACAGGCCACATCACTTAACGAACCTGCTTTAAAAGAAAAAGTTTAGCTGAAATTTGTAATGTCCGATCGATCAATTAATATCAAATCTGTTTTTGTACGGAAACGGCTAATATTAGTATTACCATTACTTTTTCAGGACAATGACATGCGTTCTGTCATTGAATTATACATGTCGAGATGGAGACATAACGTCCTTCTCCATTGATAGCTTCAAAAATAATGAAGAAAATACATAATCTTTGGTGTTTTTAAACGGTTCGTTAGAGAGAAAATAAGTTATACTGCCATAACTTTTTTCCTGTCTTTTTATATTCCTCGGAATATTTATTGAAAAAAACTGCTTGTTCAGAGTTGGCAACATTAAACTGACGTTGGTTGTTTGTTTTGTCTGATTTGTTTAACTGCATATCAATTCCTTATGAGCCATTTCATACCGAAATTTAATTTCCTTGGAAGCTTTGAAGTAATAAAAATATGA
Organism: Ascarosepion bandense; assembly: GCA_037127315.1. Taxonomy (NCBI): domain Eukaryota; kingdom Metazoa; phylum Mollusca; class Cephalopoda; order Sepiida; family Sepiidae; genus Ascarosepion; species Ascarosepion bandense. The sequence goes on along the minus strand of JBBBDQ010003492.1, from coordinate 59,486 downwards.
TATATGTTATTCTGCATTTACAATTGAATACACATGGCAGATAATACTCGGCTTTTCTGCAGATACATGTTTGTGTCTACATGATTACTGACAGTCGGTGATAGGTGCGTCGATATATTTTATGTTATAGTTTTGTCAAAGTTATATTCTAGAATGCAGTGCGATTTCTGTAAAAATATAGGATTAATTAACAATGAATTAAATAACAGATAAATTAAAAAATAAATAATAAATAATATCATGAAATAAATGTTTGGTTTATTCTGTTTCATGACATATGAACCTCTGTGGTTTATTTCATGCCAGAAAATAAAAATTTTGATCAGAATTTTATGGCTGCAAATACAGTTAAAACGTATTGTTGGTCAATTTACTCAATATATGAATTGTTTGCATTTGTATATATATATTTAAGATTATTGCTATTATTCCTGCTATAAAAATGTATTTTTATAGATTCCTAGTGTATTTTTGGGTGGTCATTGATTATTTATTCGGAGATAGGATACAAACAGATTTTACCAGCCCGAACCATGGAAAACCTGAGAATAACAGCACTTGATAGGAGCTTCCACGTTCCTCAATACCTCTAATCTCCGTATGTATTTAGTTTATCGTCATATCAAAATAGCTTATAGTCTCAAAATAGTATACTATTTAAAAGATTAAAAAGTATCCTCATATATATATATATATATATATATATATATATATATATATAATAACTACTTAGACTCTGTAAGTATGCAGGCCGTAAATTTATACTAAAATAAACCTCCGAAAAAACCATTAACAAACAGAACCTAAATCCGGTACAATCCGGTGTACTAAGACGTCGGATAAATGGGGAGAAAAAAAAAACCCGCGGAACAAGAACAAAACATTCAATACTCCGCAGTAAAGAAAGAACCCCAAACGGAACCAAACACAAGAAAAAAGTGCTCAATACAAAGTACGAAAGAAAAGATACAATAGTAGAGCAAAAACAAACAAAAATCTAGAGTGAGCCAAAACCTACCGCGGTTTGCCCTGACGATCCGTAGTGTGAAACCGCGGTAGGTTTTGGCTCACTCTAGATTTTTGTGTATATATATATATATATATATATAGGTAGATGAATATAGTCCGTCATTTAGTAGGAAAATAATAAATATGTTTAATGAAAGCTATAAATGAGAGAAAGTTCTAAATTGTTACTAAGGAACGATGACGACTCCAGCACTATAAGCAATTATGGCCGTAGCTGCAGCATATGTACTTCAGTTGACAATACAACCCAACGGAACCCCACACATTCTACATTCGTGTGAATCCAGAGATTTTCTTCTGGAAACGCTTTTATAGGGCCCGGGTTTGCCTGTTTTCTAATCATAGATGGATAAAGAAGAGGATTTTACATTATTCAAGTTTATATGTGCCTAAGTTAATGAAAGTACTCGGCTTGAAATCGAAATAGAATTTAATTTTCTCATTCCGAAATCCACAACCCGTTCATCTCTAACGATAACAGAAAACAGCAAACACCTGCATATTTTGTGGATGTCCTTCTTTTAAGTCTGATAATTTTACATAATCTATCTATCTATCTATCTATCTATCTATCTATCTATCTATCTATCTATCTATCTAATTCTTTCATATCTATCTATCTATCTATCTATCTATCTATCTATCTATCTTATTCTTTTCATTTCTATCTATCTATCTATCTTATTCTTTTCATTTCTATCTATCTATCTATCTATCCAATTCTTTTTCTATCTATCTATCTATCTATCTATCTATCTATCTATCTATCTATCTATCTTTTCATATCTATCTATCTATCTATCTATCTATCTATCTATCTATCTTATTCTTTTCATTTCTATCTATCTATCTATCTATCTATCTATCTATCTAATTCTTTTCATATCTATCTATCTATCTATCTATCTATCTTATTCTTTTCTATCTATCTATCTATCTATCTATCTATCTATCTATCTATCTATCTATTTCTATATTTAATTCTTTTCATATCTATCTATCTCTCTATCTATTTAATTCTTTCTATATCTATCTATCTATCTATCTATCTATCTATCGTATTCTTTTCATATCTATCTATCTATCTATCTATCTATCTATCTATCTATCTATCTGCCAGAAACAGTCTTTTGATGGTCGCTGTTGTCCTCATTTCCCACTTTTAAGTTTGAAAAATATTATACGTATATATGTTATATATTGACAAACAACAAACACACATATATATAAAAATATAAAGTTATATTTTTATTAATGACGATGAACCGTGTAGCATAGGGAACAGAGAATTGAGAGAGCGCGCTTCTAATGGGTTGACGGGAGTGTAGTCTTATCTGTTGTGTCTCTCTCTTCACCGGCCGATCTCTGTTGCTCCTCTACTGGCGAATCCGTGTGCCGAGGTCTTTTTATAATCTTCCAGAACCGGGACTTTTTCTTCCGGTTTTGCCTCGCCCACGCACGCCCACGTAATTCTCAGAGACACCTGTTCTGTTCTGCCTCTGTAGTTATTTCCGCTGCTGCCGGAAATAAGGTCAAACGACATCCGTTCCTTTCAACGACCGGAAACACCCTCGCTTGCATCAGCCTTCCTCGGGTGGGGCCAGATTGTTATATTACATTCCTCGCCCTCCCATTTTCCAAAATGTTCACCTAAGAACATTTTAAGCGCAACACCCCCACACTCCTCCCCATGCCACACAAGCCCGACAATTGTATAAAACATGTGCTCGCCAAAACAACAAAACATGTGCATGCCGAAACAAAAAAAAACAACAAAAAAAAAATATATAGGGGAGCCTACATCGGCAACCCAACAATGTTCGTGTCCATCGTGAAAATTGTTCTACCAGCTCGATGTTTCATTGTTCTTTTTTTTTTTTTTAATATCCATTTTCACAGAATTGGGCAAAGTTCTTAAAAATGTTCATTTTCTTTCTCGACTCCATAAGCGTAGACGCCTCGATGCACGACCACATGATCATAGGCGGTAACCGCGCCCCAGTTTCTAAACTGACATCGAGTAAATGACCTTTGACCAACACCATGCGTGTTTCTGCTCGAGTTTATTGTTACACATGTAACTTCATTTAATTTAATTTAATTTCAAACATACTATGTTTGAACACAGAAAAATGGCCATTATCTGCAGTACATATCATTCATAGTCTGACCGAGAAATGTTCAATAGAAAATGAAGAAAATTACCCTGATTCCAACGTTAATCCGCATGCAATTTACTTGTGGAGGATTAGAGGTTTCATCTATATTAATTTAGTCTAAAAAAAATGGACCCGTGACTCGTAGTTCCTTAGTTTGTACAATGTCTTCTATTCCTTGAACTACTTCCTCTGGATTCGAATCCAAGCATATCTGATTTGTTGACATCTCTCTGTTTAACGCAGAGACATTTGAGTGTTGAACACCCGTTGGCCCCGGAGTACTATTCACAACGGATAACTCCCTTTCCTTTCCCGAAGCACTGTTGCTTCTTTCACACTTAAAAATCCGCTTCCTAGCTATTATTCCAAGGATTATCATAACGCCGACTATGCCAGCAATGACTCCTATCGTCAACTTCTTCGGGAGTTCTTCATATCCTTCACTAAATCTTTCCATATCTATCTGTTCCAAGGTATTTACTAGTTTGCGGATAGGAATCTCCTCCATATCGCGCAATTCTACCGGCATAGTGTCCACTGAAAAATTGGGAAATTTCTACGTAATTGGGGACCAAACCACTGAACCAGAGACGTATAATTTACTTTATGCTTTAGATACTGTTAATAATTTTCCACGTTTGTATCTTCCTAACTATTTCACTTAAACTATCGTTAATCCTCCCACTGCTTCTTTCCCAATCCTATAGCATATCAGCCAATAAGTCTACAAGACTTTTCAGTTGTTCTTTCTTTTTGTTCCGATCAACTGTGGAATCTGCAGGTCTATCCGTGTCAATATAAAGTTTTCAGAAATTAATATATCTTCAAAAGATATTTCCCAAGTCACATAAATGAAAATTCACAGAGGATGTTGAATTGATGGGAACCTGCACAAAAGCATAATTCACAAACATAGAAATGTAAATCATTTTGTAGTGTACAGTCATTGAAAAGAAATCCAAAAAAAAGAAAACCTAACACTGCACAAACCAAAGAAAACATTGTTATCAACAAGTTAATCCAATTATCCACTTTAAAGAGTAGAAGAAACTTCCTTTACATGATTTTACATTTCACTTACTCAATAAAAGTAAGATTAATTAAGCAACATACGAGTAAACTCACTTCACATATATGGTAAAATATTAACAAAAAAAAATAAATCATTAACTCAGATGTTTTATACTTAAAGATAGGTAAATATCTCAACTTTATTCCTCCCGTCAACCCCAACCTATGCGCTCTCCGCTAGGCGTACTACTCTCTGCATGTAGTCCTGCACCCCCTCCGTTCTACCCTTAATGTGTTCGACACCGAACAATCCACATTTCTCAATTCTAGGGTCAGATCGGCAAAAGTATGCTGTTCCATTTTTTTTCTAACTAGACTTATAAACAAGAGCAGAACACACACACTATCAAATCAAAGAGTCACCTACCTTGGCTGATGTCTATAGTCGTGCGGCTGCTTCTATTTTCGTCTTCTTTTTTCTTTCTATCTGGTAGTTTTAAGTCCGTTGAATTTCAATCGTCGCCGTGGCAACCAGCTCGCATCTAACTGTTTTGTTGTCTCAAAACAGCAAGTCACTGGGCACCAATTATGCGTCTGTTATATATCACAAACAACAAACACGCATATATATAAAAATATAAAGTTATATTTTTATTAATGACGATGAACCGTGTAGCATAGGGAACAGAGAATTGAGAGAGCGCGCTTCTAATGGGATGACGGGAGTGTAGTCTTACCTGTTGTGTCTCTCTCTTCACCGGCCGATCTCTGTTGCTCCTCTACTGGCGAAAACGTGTGCCGAGGTCTTTTTATAATCTTCCAGAACCGGGACTTTTTCTTCCGGTTTTGCCTCGCCCACGCACGCCCACGCATGCCCATTCTCAGAGACACCTGTTCTGTTTGCCTCTGTAGTTATTTCCGCTGCTGCCGGAAATAAGGTCAAATGACATCCGTTCCTTTCAACGACCGGAAACACCCTCGCTTGCATCAGCCTTCCTCGGGTGGGGCCAGATTGTTATATTACATATATTAAACACTTTAACCCATACACATAGTGGAGCTTAAAACTATATTATTATAACACACACACGCACACATACACACACACGACCACACACACACACGTGTGTATATGGTGTGTGTTTATGTTTGTGTGAGTGTAATCTAAATCTATTTTAGGAAAATAATTACTAGCCACTTGAAAAAATATGATTTGTTAAAGTAATTTCAATTTCCCAAACAATTTCTTTATGAATGAATGTAATACGTGTAAAACATTGAATAGAGATAAATTAAGTGAACTTATTTAGATAGATAGATAGATAGATAGATAGATAGATAGATAGATAGATAGATAGATAGAATCAATACGAAAATTTGAGACAAACCTTTAATTTTAGAGACTTAAAATGCAAGATAACACAGTAGCAAATAATCTATGAAACACTGGCCAGTTTTTAACCACATATTTTTGCATAACGCCTTTTGTTACAAATTTCCAGCTAAGTAGCCCACCGGTCAGTATTTTGCATAACGCCATTTGCTTTTGAGTACTTCTTGGACGTGCCGGGACATACTGAATATACCTTTTTTTTCAGTAGTATTTTTTTCTTTAGATTTTTGAAATATGTATTTTTTCATAATGCGCTATGTGAAGTTCTTAATTTGGCCATAATTTTTTTCTTATTCATTTAGAAATTTCAATTAAATTCAGATCGGGTCAAATTCCGTGCAAATTACAATAAGGTCACATTGACCTTGTTCAGAAATTGTTTTATGTAATTGGTGTTAACTATTTGTAACTTTGTACACACATACACAAACACACTCACTAACTCACACACACACACACACAAACACACTAGTGTGTGTGTTTGTGTATTTGTAAATGGCACTGCAGAAATATCTACGCATATACCAATATTAAATATCTGCTACATAATAGTAAGCTTGAGGAAAACACCCTTGCTTTTATGTTATGGGTAATTCTGGGAGATATATTAGGAAAGCATTTTGCCGCACATTTATATATAGATTTCAATATATTAATTTAAAAAAAAATGAAAATAATACTGGCATCTCATTTTAACTGATACATTTACTAAAATTTTAAAAACATATTTTTACATATTATTCAGTAGATTTATTCAATAAAATCGCCATTAGATTCAAGTACGGCGTCTAGAAAATTTTGGAATTTCAAAAATCTTTTTTTTAGATGGTGTCCATTACAATTTGGTGAATGCTACCTTAATCCTCATCTTCAATTCTTTTTTTGATGTTGCAATTATTTTTTTGTTTCTCGATCAGCTGCATCTCATAAAAAATAATCACGGAGGAGAAGTATTGAGCAGCCAGATGTAAGTGACGATGTGGACGCAGAAATTGTTTAGCTACCATGATTAGGCTCTCTTTCTTGTTTAGCTGGGTGAAGAATCCTGTTGCCAGGTATATATTCTCTCAGTAGCAATCTTCTTGATCTACGTCTGCACTAACTCCTAAAGGCACTTTTATAGGCTTTGGGAAGATGATTGAACGCATAACGCCGGCATCACCAGCAATGACCTCCAAATAACTTCATTAGTCTCATTCAACTCTTTCCACTGCACAGTCACGCTGACACCCAAGCACCCTGAAATGATTCTACTGGTGCTCCGAGCGTGAATGTTAATCAGAACTGCACGCCGTTTCCAAAATATCTTGCCGTGCGATTTTGACATGGGGCTCTTTATCTAACAAACAGTACTCGACTGAACCTATTATAATCTGCAGACGACAAAATAAGAGAACATACAATTCCGTCAATCATCACAATTACTAGAAGCCATGACATTCAAGATCCACAGAGAAATATTTGAAGTAAATTAGTTCCAAACATTCTAAATCCTACAAATATGCTATTTAAAAATGACAACGGAATTGGAATTAAAGATTTAATAAATAAATTATTTAAATTGGATTTAGATATCAATGAAAGATTTTTCAACGGTTCGACATTATTTTTGCTCTAAGAGCAATTTGCGACCGACAAATGTCTGCTTATTCATAAAAAGAAAAAGGAATTTTGATAAAAATCTGAACCATCTATCGCCAAAAAAAAATTACATAAATAAAATCATCATGGATATTAATATCATATCTCTCAAACAGATACAATATTTGAGAAAAGACAGATAATTTTATTGAAGATCTTTAAAAGTTTGAACATTATTGACGTGTGAATATCTCAATAATATCTTTGAAAATTTGAAGAGGTTCGATATTGATTAAAGAATAAAATAATCGTAATTATTTGCTGTTAATATAACCGCGCTTTAAGAACAAAATGACTTACTTCTTCCTTTGTATACATTTGGTAGTGAAAACAGAATTGCACTAACTATATCTGCAGTATTGATTCAGATCAAAATACAATATGTCTTAGTTAATCCTGGAAATAGAAAATCTAGTTAATAATGAATCGCATTAAACTTTTCTCTTAATGTTCTGGTGTTTGTTTCTGTGGTGACCTTCACTTTGTCAAAGCTAAATCTATTATTGTATTTCCAAAAATATTTAAATTTGAACGCAACAATGTTTAAAATTCTAGGTTTTCAATAAGTAATTGCATTATTTTTCAGTGATGATGCATTAACACTAATATGCAGTCATTGTTTGCAGAAATCCAAGGAATTTAAAACCTAAACGTATAACATCTCTCTATGAATATTGTGGAGTTTTAAAATATATATTCGCTTGCGGCATTCTGTAATATGTTAGCTTTGAAAAGCAAATTCCGATTCCTCTTTTTATAAATAAGTTATAGTTTGCAAACTGAAGTATATGTTAAGATTTTTGTACAGTATTTTCTCACTTTGCGAAACTAGTGTTTATAAAATAAAAGTAAGAACTCTTTCTGTAATGTGGGAAATTTAAAAAAAATATTTTCTTTTATTTTGCTTCTTCTGTGAGCGTACTGGTTTTGTAAAAATTTTCATTATCTCTTTCGGTCGTGTTTAGAATATACAAATGTTTCATTTAGGACCCTAAAGTTAAACCATGAAAATATTATATACGAAAATTCTCACATTATGAATAGCATTTTGTTATAAAAAAATTATTTCCAAGTTTCCTGTCATCAAAATGCAAACAATATCGAATTTCTATATCTGAAACTTAAAAACATTTCTTTGTTCGAATTTGCAAAGTAAAAACAACGAAGAAACAATATAAATATTATTTGTTTCCTGACAGTATTTCAAGGAGTTCTTGTATAAAAGGATACAAATCCTTTTATTCGATTACCTGATATATTTTGTTAGCAGTCGTCAAGAAACATATAAAGTCTAGTTAAATCTAGACAAGTAAGTAACGTACAAAATAAACTTAAAAAGCCATATAAGATGAACACTATATACCAAAAAAGAGATTGTTGATGAAATGAAATATTCTGATCAACGATGTAAAGAAAAAAACATATGACATTTGCGTCTAAACATTGTTTAAATTATTATAAGATAAATTTACATTCGTAGTAAAATACTTATTATACTTTTTATGGTTATTATATACCGATTTTTGTACACTGGCCTTTCTTAACTGTTTTTGTATCTCTTGAAATGTTTAAATTAACATTTTGTTAATTTCAAAAAGTAGGTATATAGAAGTTAATTCTCTCTATTCGTTAATGTTGCATTGATTTAACGTTCTTTCCTCTCAACCCTATTAATGATATATTGGCTACAATGATATTGCATCACCCTAAGAAATGACACTATTTTGATACTAGTAATGATTCTGATCCCTGAAGCGGTTTGTGGAAAAAAAGCCATGTTCTCTGGTAGACACAAACGTTGATCTTAACTTTCACAGGGTACGTTTTCATCCAAAACACCGTTGCCGCAAAATTACTCAGTATTCTCAACGTTCGAAGTCAAAAGTGAATTGAACGAATGACTCACTGCTAGCTACGTTTCTCCTCTTTTATCATTCTCAACTCACACCCTCTCGAGAAATAACGAGACATCGATATTACAAAAATAATGGTTGTCAGACAAACGAGTTTTCATTTTTCAGAACAGTTCGTGGACGGGTAAGTAGGCACATTTCTTTCAGCAAGCCACCCAAACTCGTTTATAACATTGTTTCTCGTTTTGATTTTGTTACGCATTCACTACATCTGGTTTATTAAAAAATAGGATACCGACGCAAAATTTAGGAAACCGGATATATTTACATGACACGAAATATTCACTAAGCCCGAGTAAAAGAATTTGGAAACTTTGAAGAATGTGTGAGAGATACTGGAAATAACAACGACCGAAAGTCTGAAAGTAAAATCTTATAATAATAAAATATCACGAAATTAGTTACTCTCAAATATTATAATTTTCTTCTCTTCATTACTATGACAGAGTTGAGTGACTTTTATTAAACGATATTCATTTAATTAAACTATTTTATTTTCCTTATCTTTGTTGTTGATATCACAACGTTTTGACTTCCTGGCTTTCATCAGGTTTATATCGATCAGAATAAACTAGAGTGAATCCCAAATGGAACGAGAACAGTCTACACTTCAGATTAAATATACGGTTTTGCGCGAAATTCTTTTAGGTTATCCCGTTCGATATGTATTTGATGAAGGTTAGATGGTGTGACAACAACGAAAAAGACTAGGGCATTATTTTGAAAGTAAGTAGTATGAATAATGATTACACCTCGAAAGATAAATATATGGTCATCAGCAAAAAGAAGACACCAAAATATTAACTACAAGTAGGAGAAACTAAAAACAAAAAAAAAACAAAGAAGTAAAGCAACCTAGATTCAAATACATTAGAAGTGTCCTGACAAAGGATGGAAATTACCACATTGGATGCAAAGACGCATTGGTATGGTTAAGGGCTCATTTCAAAAGGTAACAAGATTACTAAAAAACAGGAACATAATATTGAAAACAAAAAAAAAACTAGTGCTGGACTGCTTTGTAATATCTGTCTTTCTGTATGGCAGTGAATATTTGACGATCTCATCAAGGATGCAGGAAAGGTTTGAGGCAGGAGAAATGTTGTTCAACAGAAGAATGCTTGAGGATACCATTGACTAAGCAGGTGAACAATACTGAGGTTATGGAGAGGATGCAAACCTGATGAAAACTCGTTTTTAACATCATGAAGAGACAGCAGAGGTTCCTGGGACAGGTAATGAGGAAGAAATGCCTGGAAAATTTAATGCTCACAGGACGGATAGAAGGAAAGAGAGAATGAGGTAAGCAGCGCAAGAAATATTTGATAGACTTGACCAAATAGATGGCGGAGCGGGTTTATGAGTGATAGCAGGTGTAAAGATATTCAGAGAGACAAAAATATTTGCCAAACGGAGTCCATGATCACCTACGCCCTGAAGTGGCACGGTAAATGAAGAAGAACTTCATATCCCAGAAACTAAAGCAAAAAATGTATACGAGTAAAATAAAAGGATATAAAATCTAATTTGTGTCGTGTTTTCCGGAAGAATAATCATTGTTAGGTCGACGGTAATTTCATCAACTGACATTCCAATGATTTGTTTTTGTCCATCTGTCAAGACTTGATTAATGTGTTATTGTTAGCAGACACCCTATATACGGTGGTCTCAAGATTTCTAATTAGTTACTGTGCAAATTATAACAGAATTTTCCCCCAAAATCAAGAGTCAGTTAATCGATAATTCAAATGAGCCCTGATGAATATATATTTCCCACAGAATGAAATTAAATTCTATAATCCACGTTGTTCCTTCTTATCTATGATACGTGAAACATCATTTCGATATTTACTTATTGATACATCAAGGCCACACACAGCCCCGGTTTCTTATTAGAAAAACATAGCACTAAAAAACGCTTCGGCGATGAGTTTTAAAAGAGAAAGGTACAATTAAAACAATCAAATGAAAGTAAAACTTAGTTTTGTTATTTGATATTCTTCTATGAATGCATGCAAATGATTATTTAATATGGGCTCTTGACTGTTTGCCGATTATCCAATTAATTGAGATAGGGAAGAAAAGAATTTTGCAATTTCATCATTCCGTTAAGAAAATTATTATATCCATCATATAATAATATCTTATTTTACGGACGGAACAAAATATTGATAGAAAAGGAATGGAAAACATACTTTCTTCTGTGGAATAATTTTATATAGGTACCTCCACTAATTCGCGAGAAAGAAACAGCATAGTGTAATGAAAAAGGCCACAAACTTAACGAAAATAAAGTTTTATCGTCAAAATGTTTATACTATTATTAAGAAGAAAAATCAAAGTAGTTTTTAATTATTTTTGAATTTATTATTTCCTTTCTAACACGTTCAAAATTTCGGTTAAAATGCTTGTTTTGTTTGCTTTATTGCCTTCTACAAAGTTTAACATTGATTTTCTGCGCTTTCTTTTTCCGTCGAAAACACATTTATTTGAAAATTCCTGTAAAAAACAAATAATTGTCCGATTTTAATGACATTTTCAGAACTTATTCAGAAATGAATGAAATTATTTTTGAAATTATATTTTTAGAAAATATTTGTAAAACTTTTTTTAAATGTCTTACCCCCCCACTTACTTAATTCCATGAAAGTTCGCACAGAACCTGCTTTTGAAATTTTTTTTTGTTAAAAGTAGGAGTCATTAAAGATTGTAAATCACCTGCTTTTTTCAAATTTGTACTATTTAACTAAAAATCTGCACTGAATTGAAAACTAATGAATCCAATAAAACTATGTCATTAGTTAATTAGAAAATTTTTTAATTGCTTTTGTAAATAAGTATTATTAAGGTTATTATTGTGTAAAAAAATTTTTTTCTGACGAATAATGAATTTTTACAAGAATGTTTTCATTATTTTCTTTTCATTTTAATTATAATAAGTTATAATATTTTAAGATCGTGTAATATTCTGTATTGGGGTATTTATTGGATTTGATATAGTAATTAAGTGGAAACCAAGTTTACAAGTCCAAAATTGCAAAGATTAATAAACGTAGTAACGCTTCCCTATTTTAAAAATAATTTTTAATTTATTTTATGTTTACCTTACTTCCATGTATTGTAGACTGAAATTGCTATTATAATGAAAAAGTTACATATTTTAAGAGTTTTGTCCTTTCACTTAGATTTATGATAATTGTCGTGTTTGGTCATGCGTAGAACCTGTCATTGCCTACTCAGTCAATAGTCCGTCAAACGTTCGATCAGATGAAGATGACAATAGTTAATAATTTGTTGTATATTATTTTTTTGCTATAAGTAAGTAATATTATTTTTAAACTCAGCTTAATTTAATTTTCAATTTTCTAATTTTACTAAAATAAAGTGTCAGAACTCTTTTGACATATTTTTTAAATCGATGAATTTTTGTTTGTTTACAAATTTCTTAAAATTCAGAAAATGACCACTTCTAAGAAAATGTAAGAAATCGAAATAAAATTTGATTTTTCCAATCTCTAAAATTTATATCTGAAATACACCAGAATTTTTTACTTATTAGAAATAATAAATTTAAAATTTAAACTTTTAATTAAATCTAAAATGAAATCTTCAAGAATGTTTTTATTTTAAATATTTCATTTTAAAATTAGGTATCGAAAGTTTATACCGAAAAGTGGCGGTACCTAATTTTATACAGGTAAGTTATACATAAGTATTATACACACATTTACAGTTTTTACATGCAGCAAAACTACAATTATTAAAAAACAATCAAAGTAAAAATTGAACGATAAGTTATGATCTTACTTATAATTATTCCTATTGGGATATTGAGCTGCCGGAAATGCTTCTGTGTTTCTGGAAAAGCCATATTTAGGAATCCAGATTCGATCAGGCCTAATATCGCTAGCGAGAATATATTAAGTAAACAAGTAACGCAGAGCCATGGAATTTCTCCCATTTTGATGATTGCGAGCCCGAAATCTTTTATATAAATTATCTTTCAGACGTCATCCTATCGAAACTAGGTATATACCCAAATGATTCAAACATTTATTCTTGTTTTTGTAAGAAGCCCGACAAAACCAATGAAGTGAACCTTGAAAATGATCTCGAATAAATGGTTAACTTGGACAAAAGTTAACCATGTCTTGGAGAAGTTAAAAATCTAAAATTTTTAACTTCTCCAAGACAACATTCTTTCATTTAATCAACGCAGATAACATTTTTAGCTGATATCAGCTCGCTGATCTCTAACAGAGCAATAACCAATGCCTTCTTCTTGGCCTCATGTTTTTGACAGACATGAGGAAGAGCGACAATATAGAAAGAATTACAGCGTCTACTGTAAGATAAGTAAGTTATCTGTGTCGTGCCGGAATGTTTTTCTCCTCGGAATCCATCTTGTAGATTTATAAATCTCACCCTGCTGTGAATTAAATATTTTTGCGATACCTGGTCTGGTAATTGTGCTGTACAGATCGAGATTTTTGACATAATCATATAAAAAAAGGTCTGTAATATAATCGGTCTTGACCACTTCAATCACTTTTTAAACGAGGTGTCGTGGTTTTTCTTTAGTTTTCCATCAATATCTTCTTGACAACCTCAATCATTCCCATTAAAGAATTCCTATTCCCTTTCAACCCCACCAATCATCTTCGTTCTAGTAGCATTATCGTCATGCTTGGCGTGAAACGATTAAAACAAAATCTGCTGGAGATCTGTTTCCAGAGAAATATCGTCTTGTAAAATGCAACACGTGACAACGAGACTCCTAGAAGCTGGCAGTCTAATGACATTAGTGATTCTATGAAGTGATCTCCTTAAACGAGCTTCACATTATCCACGCCATTTTCCAACCGAAACCTTATAATCGCCTTTTGCATTTGTATAATTTCTTCCAAACAAAAATGAAGCAAAGCAGAATGGTATAAATACAAATTGTTCTTCGAATAAGCAAAACGTATGTTTGATTTCGGACAACGGAGAAATATTTCCTCACATACAACTTTATGAATAAAGTAAAGCATATTGCTGATAAAAGAATTACTCTAATATAAAATTCCTAAAAACTATTTTATTATTTAAATTTGTATTTCTTTGTTGACGTTTATCTCATCTTATTTGAGCATTTTATTAGCATTACTAAGGAAAACCAAAGAAAATCTTGTTAAGTCGTCAAAGCTGTAATTAAAAAATCTTTGCTTAATTTTAAACATCGTAACAGTTATTAAAATATTGTGAAACGTACACATGAGCAAATATATACGATTTGGAGATAAGAAATATGATAAAATTAAATAAAAATATAGTAATTTTCGATTATTTACATTGTTCAGACTGTTTCTTCATCTTTATTGCAACATTGACGACGTTTCAGCTTTTGTACGTTAGGGACTTCTTTTGGTACAATGAGACATGGCCTATTGAATAAAAGGGTTGGTTGGATGCAGTGAATGGCCCAAAGAGTTGTGAGTTCCATACCAGGCTACAGCAGTGGTAAAAATAACTGAGAGATTTCAGTTAGAAAAAACTACTACATGACATCCGGAGTAAAATGTTTCAAAGAACGAGAATGTTATACCGCAGTGATAGAAATATATGTTGCGGTTCGAAATTCCAATCACTTGAAGAAGGCCAGAGTGGAGAGTATCTTGGAATTTCGAACCGAAAGCTTTATTTCGATCGCTGGGGTATATTGTTCTCGTTCCATGTGTCATGCTACTTCCGGATATCATGTAGTTATCTCCCTTTAATTCAACTCTCTAAGTTCACTAGAAGTTGCAGTCAGTAGCTTAAGAATAAAATTATAAAACATAATAAAGCCAACTAGTGAATCACAGGAATAAATTAGTGTTAAAATATCGGCATGAAAACAAATCCAAACTTCCATATTTTTAGGTATATCTCATTTAATGATATATATCTTTATATTCACTGCCCTCTAATTTTTCTAATGGCGAAAGTATAATTAATTTTGTCTCTTGATCTGTTTAAGTTCTAATCTTCTACCATTTATATTTTTAAACTTTTCCCTTCTCTATGAACCAATAAACCCCCTTTTCTATTTTTCCATAACTCCTTTTTCCTGTGTTTTGATGCTCCTCTTTACGCTCCGACCTTTGTTTTCATATAACCCAAAATAATCTCATCCCCTTTAAAAAAAACTTTCCACCCTCTCCTGACTTTTGTCTTGTGCTATTGTACACCATCCCATAACATTTTTCTCATGATTTCTATTTAATGAAATTGCATTCCTACATTGAACTCAGTCCGAATGGGGATTGACAAGACAGACGGCCGACATCTAAGCCTGTTGACATAAACTATTCCTCAGATGTGGTGATTCGAAATCTTTTATTTAATATATATATATGTGTGTATATATATATATATTCGAAACATATGCGGCTAAATAACAACAGATAATAGAACCATATATTTAAATGCAATGTAATGTGTTATGACCGGATTTAAACGTGATTTTATAGTGTGTGTTTTTTTGGATTTAATGTAGATGGCCTGCAATGTCTGAAGATTCTTTTTACTGTGTGTATGAGTGAGGATTATTGTATTGTTGACTAAAATTTGTCTGACATTACCTACATGGCTATGATTTTCTAATAAATGTTGTTTAATTGGACTCTGATTATATATATATATATATATATGTGTGTGTGTGTGTGTGTGTGTGTGTGTGTGTGTGTGTGTGTGTGTGTGTGTGTGTCTAATATTAACGAGTGAATTAACTCAAAATAAACTGGCATTATAACGGATTAAGTCACAATATACAGACATTACTAGGAACATATTCATCTTCTACTTCTCTTTCTCAGGACGTTAGCGATCATGGCAACGGAATTTAGAGTCCATTGTAACTTTTAGTAAATTTTGTGTTTTTTATCTCGCCTAAACCCTTTTTTGCAATCCCTTTGCGCATGCACACAACGTAGGCTTTTTTCTTTATCCCTCTTTCCTTCTTCAATATGTGCTACAAATGTCGAAATTTCGAAGCCCACTTTCCTCATTGTCTGCCCTAAAAA
The DNA here is from genome assembly GCA_037127315.1 of Ascarosepion bandense. Lineage (NCBI taxonomy): Eukaryota > Metazoa > Mollusca > Cephalopoda > Sepiida > Sepiidae > Ascarosepion > Ascarosepion bandense. The sequence continues at coordinate 43,294 of JBBBDQ010003492.1, read as the reverse complement.
GTTCAGTTTTTCTGATGTTATATTTTTATGCGTCGATTTTGTTTTAGTTTTCTCTTAAACCTCATCATTGCTCATATACTCTATCCATGTTATTCTCAGCATCCTTCTGTAGAATCACATATCAGTTGTTTTAAGTATATTTTCATGTGTGAGTTGTTTGTCAACAATTCTCTGCCCTATAAGAGGACTGATATTACATAGAAAATTGACATCTTACTAACACACTCATATATGTATGCTTTTGGTAGATATAATATTTATTTCTATTTGTCACAGATCTCTACAAATAAACGCATTTAAGATAAAGATGTTGCTAAAGTTGCTAGTTTTACCCGATGTTATTGCTTTTTGACTGAGCATGCGGCGTCCATATCCAATTCACCTATTGAGAAAATGGCGCTTAATCGGAAACGAATGACTGGTTTCTCTGAGATATGTCATTTCTTGCGCATTAATTGTTCGTTACTTATGCATAACCACTTAAGCCAGTGAAGCTGCTTTAATTAATCTAAGTAGAAATGTATTATCATACTGCCAGGTTTTCCTTCTGATTCTTGAATTATTTTTGTCTTAAGATCTATAATTTTTAGCTGCAGGTTGCAGTGCTCTACGACATGTAAGAGTTAACTGCGGATTATCTGGCTAGTCAAAAGCGAAGACAGTAAAATGCGGGACAAAAAGACGAACCCGTATATTAATAAAGATATATTCCAAAGACAAAAACAATGTGTTTTAAAGCAGAAACATTCCATATTATTAGGTCAGCTGCTAAGAGTTCATTGTGTCGTTCGAGAAAAAATTTTCTACAGAATCAATCATACATATATGTATGTCTGCCATTCGTCCGTGCATAGAATATAGCTGCCACATATGGTCCGGTACCTCAAGCTAATTATCTCGAGCTCCTTGATGATCTCTAAATAAATAATAAAGAATCAGCAATATTATTGTTCCACATCTGGCGACTTGGTTACTCTCACGTTTCTACCTCGATAAGTGCCGTTTTTGGAAATAATATTGTTTAAGAAAGGTTAATTATACTAAGGACTAAGCTAATATTTCTCAGGTAATATTAAAAAATATACTTTATATTTGGAAGATGTACAGAGAATAAAATTGTAAGGAAAGCTTATTAAAAATATCTGCTAATCATATATTTTAGTAAAAACAAAAATCATTCCAGTTAACTTAAATTAGTTGCTGAAATACCGCGATATATTTTATCATAGGAAATATTAAATTTAATATGTTTGTTTAAAATTAAACATAAAATAATAACTTCATTTAAAAAAAATCAATTGCTTTCCTTTGCTTTTCTTTCTCTGTCTGCCTCTCTCTCTCCATATATATATATATATATATATATATATATATATATATATATATAGACAACCAGGGATTATATAAAAATGACGGGTTGATGGGAGTTCCAAACAAAGGAAGAGCAAAAGACAAGATAAGAAAAATTCTTTTAAACTTTTTCAACGGTTTCAATTTTGAAATACAGATCAAAACGAATGAAAAAGTCGTCTCATATTTAGATGTAGAGTTTAATTTGCAAACAAGCAATGTCTCCCCATATATAAAACGAAAAACAAATTTGATGTGCGAAAATATTGCATGTAACCATCCTGATTACATAATTAAAAACATCTGTAAAGCAATAGAATACAGGTTATCTAAAATCTTCCTACAAAAAACAGAGGTCGTCAAATGAAAAAAATAATATTAAATTTAGAATATTAACCTAAAGTAAAGAATAATTTGAAAATAATATGAGGAAAGGAAACATTATTTAGTTCAAGCCAAATATTAATTTTGAGGTAAAGTTTAAAACTATGCAAATATTTTTGCAAATTAATTAATGAACATTTCCAGAAAAAATCGCAATTACATAAGATAATCACCAGAAACACAGTTAAATTAAGTTTCAGCTGCATGTGCAATTTAGAAAATTACATAAAGAAGCAAAATACCAAGAATCAAGTAAACAACGTCAAAATATCGTTAATGAAAAACTTAACTGCAGAAACAAAACAAATGCTCAGTTAACTGTATATATATATATATATATATATATATACTCGCCCGTCGATTTCGACGTATGAGCGTCTAACACAGTTACACTACCATACAAAGAATTGCTTAAAGTTGTAAAGGCTAGTGTAGCACCATCCACACTTTTTGGAACTGCTGATAACAAACAAACGGTGCAGAATTCTGCCACAGATTGCATGAACAACAGACCTCAGTTATCTAACCCATAACTTGAAGGAAGTCAGGGATTAATACCTTTCGCAAGGGTACCAGTGCATAAGTGAACGCAAAGTGTTCGACTGAAATTGAGACTCGGCTCACCGATTCCCCCCGCCGAACCGACATCCACTGCACCACAATGCACATCCGTCAATAACGCTTACAGCACCTGGTATTTCCACAACTGTCACCCATCTAAGTACTGACCGTGCTCAACGTTGCTTAACTTCGGTGATCGAGCGAGAACCGGTGTATTTAGCGTGTTATGACCTTAAGTATAAAATTCAAAGTAAGATTAAAGGGAATTTATATGAACTGAAACTAAAAAGCAATGCTTGTTCTTATTTTGTTTAATACGGTATTCGGGTCACTCGATAATATTTGCAATTTTTAATATCAAGAAAGTCAGGGTAGGATAATGGTAAAGGTTAATTCCCTGCCAGCAACTTAGTTTAAAATTCTGTTAAATAAGCACCACTGCAAAAGTACACATAAAAACATTGAAAGGAACAACTGTAGTGCATTTTCAAGCATTTTTTAGATCACTAAATTGTGCAAAATGCATTTTCAAAACATTGATGTTAAAGGATCAAGATTATACTTTAGAAGACTGATCAGTGTCTTGAGACTACGAATTCTTAGACAGGTTCAAAGTAACAATAAAGGAAAAAGGGATTGCTTCGGTTTGGAAGCGGCAATGAATCCTACTGATACAGCCAAATTTAATTGTCAACACCCATACATATTCTTCTCAGGGAAGTGTCACATCTGAAATATAACTCGTTTCTTTTTTTCTTAACATGGTAATATACGGTGTCACATCGGGATAAAGATTATATGAAAAATCCCAGCGCATGGCTGGACAATCTGCACGTATTCTGACCTTGTACACCCAATCTGCACTTATTCTGACCTTGTACGCCCAAACGTTAATCTGTCTACGTCCCTGAAGAGGCGGTTCTAAGAACTGCATCCGTTTATTGTCCTGAGGTAAAATTAGCAACAATAAAGTGAGTGTAGTTAACGTCATTCAAAAGGTCTGGAAATTAAGTCAACATCAAGGGAGGTTGACACAAATTGTGTGTTTCGTAGAACTCGCAGGTGTTGTTGCGTAAAGTGTTTTGTGACAGAGACAAAGTTTGAAGAGTGACTTTTTTTTAGTTATATCTGAATTAGAATATATAGGGAAAACAATCAACGATATTATAAAACCTATAAACATAAATAAACAACACAAATATCACGAGAAGGATTAAATAGTTTTTTTTACAATTTTCGAATTACTCCATTGTTCAGAAATAAAAAACAAATGCTACGATCAGTATTAGAAAAATAATAGACTTATGCTAATGTAAAATTATTATAACAGATAAAGTATATTTACTGTTTTAATGTAACAATAATAATAGCCATGCTACGTAAAGTAAAAATAATGTAACAATAATAAAAATAATGTAACAATAATAATAGCCATGCTACATAAAGTAAAAATAATGTAACAATAATAAAAATAATGTAACAATAATAATAGCCATGCTACATAAAGTAAAAATAATATAACAATAATAAAAATAATGTAACAATAATAATAGCCATGCTACATAAAGTAAAAATAATGTAACAATAATAAAAATAATGTAACAATAATAAAAATAATGTAACAATAATAATAGCCATGCTACATAAAGTAAAAATAATGTAACAATAATAAAAATAATGTAACAATAATAAAAATAATGTAACAATAATAATAGCCATGCTACATAAAGTAAAAATAATGTAACAATAATAAAAATAATGTAACAATAATAAAAATAATGTAACAATGATAACAGACTTGCTACATAAAGTAAAAATGATAAAGTATTTTACACAATAGACAAATCATTTAATGTATACATCGATTTATTTAAAGACATAAACAAATTGTGCTTATGAAAAATAGATTCTATATAAATGTTGAAAGTATATATATATATATATATATATATACAGAAAGATAGAGAAAGAGTGAGATAGAAGAATGGCAGCCCGTCCAAACGGAGAAAATAATAATAAAGATTTTAGCTAATCTATATAAAATGTTAATTAAATAAAAATAGAGAGCTCAATAAATGTTATCCCAATCAATATAGAAGATTGAGAAGAGCACTCAACACAGATTACTGTGCAAAAGTATTAAAACAAAAACTATTTTATCATTTATGAGGCATATTGACAGATAATAAACAATTTAATTAATGTAATTTTATTTGATTTATTCATCAAATGCTTTAACAAGAAAAAATACTTCTTACAAAATAAATTTAATATTTAGTATAATAGCCTTTTGCTTTGATTACGTCCTTCATTCTCTCAGGCATTGGCATCATTATCTTCTTCAGTGTATCTAATGGTATCTCCTGCCAAGCAGCTTGTATTTATTATCAAAGTGTGTCTTGCAAAGTAACATTAAATTGACCAATTTTTTATACAAAACATTCCATAGATGTTCAATAAAGTAGGTACAAAATCACGTGTTTAATTGAAAATAGGAAAAATTAAATATAACTTCTTTTTAATACATTTCCTTTTCACCTAGTTGTAAATAATCAATATTTATCAGCAATTTATTTAGCTTTTCACCCTGTATTTCAGCGAGGTTTTTAGGAAAATCACCCCTGTCCTAATACTTTTGCACACTACCCCTAGTATGCAAATATGTTAGGCCAGGGGTGATTTTGAACTTTATTTTGATGCATCATAAAAGATAAAACAGCTATTGTCCTAATATTTTGCACAGTATTGTAAATTAAAAGGTATTTTTAATTATGGGCAAAGTTTTCCACTCAATCTTATGTGTATATTATATAATTTAATGTTAGGTACATTAATCATGTGCATGATTAATATTTCATAATCATTCATCTAGTAATGGTTCCTTTATACTAGAATATGTCCGTTGTGTTACATTCTACGACGTCATCGGAAATAGTGTGTCTCGCAATTTATAACAAGTTGAATATTAAAATAGTGAAAATATCCATATGTGATAAGGCAATGACAAAACATCTCCGGCAACATAACAGTATCTTTATGGGGTGTATGTATTTAGATATTTCACTTGCATATTTAAAGACAATAATATATTCCAGCAAAGGTTTTCATTCAAAGTCAAACTTTTACTTAAATTTCTTTATGAATACTTAGGATTTTCCAATACTAACGAAATACTATCTTTACATTTTAATATTTGATCGACATTTGTGGGTATTTGCTTAATAAAATAATACTTCTTTTGTTGGTAATGTTGTATTTATAATTTCACAATTACAGTAGTAAATCTTTTTAGCAGAACAGGGTAATAAATCTAACAAGACATCTTCTTCTATGACCAGAACTAAGTGTATATGAAACAAAATCCAGAAACCCAGAAATAAATGTATTAGAGATTTATGCTTACCATGTCACTTTATATTATCAAATATGAAGCTTATTTTAAAAGTAAAGTAAAGGAGCGAGTATTCGGTAAAAAGTAATTAGCTATATATTTAAAATATATACACAAAAAGAATGTCAAGATCGGATATTTTTCATTCAGAGGAAAGATGACGCCACTTTTTTTTTTCATTTGAGAAATAAAATATGGATTCCATGCAGAATTCGTGATTTGATTTATGCACATATTAATATCTATCTATCTGTCTGGTTACTACACATAAAATTTGCTGAATCATGTTAATCTCTGACATCGAGCACTTCATTCAAATCCACTTGACTTAAGCAAATTTCCACTGAGTGATAGCCTTTAAATCATCGCTATATACATACATAGATGCAAACACAAACACAAAGACGCAAATAAACACACACAAAAAACACACATGCAAACACAAACGCATAATTACACAATGGGATGAGTAAATTTACGCCATATATTTTTAATTTTGCGCAATTGCGTTGTTTGGATTTGTATTTTTTATGGCACTGTATAATAGGGTACCATCTGTGAGAAAAAGAGCAATTAATTTCAACTGTAAATTGGAAAGGACCTGCTTATATTTATTATTTAGAGAGAACATTTTAGAGAGTTTGGATGTCAGTTTGAAGAGAGTTAAGAGAATTCATAAAGTCTAAATGAGATAACAAAGGGGGTTTGATTGTGACGTTGGACCTTCATTCACCTTCACACAAAATCTCATACTCAACACCGAACCCTACACAAAGACCTTGAGAAGACAGTGTTGCATTGGTTTAAGAAGAGAATCTGAATTCTTAAAATAAATTTAGAAGCGAATTTATTGAATAAATTAACTCATTAGTATTTCAATATAATTTATGTGTAATTGTAATTGTTATAAATATGTTAGAATTAAATATAAGTTATTTTAATGTTGTCATATCTTAAAGGACAATTTAGTAAACACACCCTATATATATATGTTTATGTGTGTGTCTGTGTGTGTGTCTTTGCGTTAACTCTACGTATTTATATCTGTGTGTGTGTTTGCGTAAGAAAGTGTGTGTGAATGTGTTTCTGTATGTAAGTTTGTGTGAGAGAGAGAAAAGGAGGGTGTATGTGTGTGTGTGTGTGTGTGTGTGAGTGTGAGTGAGTGTGTTTGCATGTTAGAATATATACTTGCTTCCTGGGCGTGAACATCTTTATTTGATATATTGCAGATTTTGCCGAAATTCAAAATACAACGAAACCTAATATCCAAAAGCAAAAAGCAAGCTATAGTAAATTATAGAAATCAAATTCGAATCGTATAAACCTAAATATTATCGAAATAGTTTTTAGGTTTTCATTTATATTTTATTATCGAAAGGTTTGTATGGCCAATATATAACCAACTAAATCCAACGTGAACGAAGAGACGTACAGATGTGAACATATGCACTCCGATTTTGAAAACTGACGTATAGCATGTAATAAATTGATTTTTACTGTGAACTTTTGCATTATACCTGCAAGAAAAAACTAATAAATTTTTTTTAAAATGAATCTCAAAATATATTTAATATTTTAATATTTCTTACAGATATTTTAGATAGTTATCGACGTCTACTCTGAACTCAGATATATTCTGACCCACACACTAATTCAGTTCATCTCCTTTTCATATCGTCAATATATGTGATATATACTGTATATATACATTCCTATATATATATACATACATATATATATATATATATATATATATATATATATATATTAGACATCAACATTCAAATCTGTTTCGCTGTATCACAGCTTATCAGTGTAGGGACATATATATATATATATATATATATATATATATATATATATATATATAGTATAATATAATAAAATGTTTATGTATAACATTGCATATATGAAAAACAATCTTAAGGGAAAATACTATGACAAAAGTAAAAATACCCCGAAATATTTCACACTATTGTCATCCGCAGACAGACCCGCCCCGCTGCACCACAGCCCCCCAGCACGGTTAGACCCCGACTGCTACATAACCCAGGCTATATGTATATATATTTAGATATATAACAAATTGTGAAATATTTCAGGATATTTTTACTTTTGTCATATGCATGAATCTTCAGAAATGAATTATTTTCTCTTGTGACTAGCGAGTGTATATACTGCTTCTATACAACACGTAAAAATTTGCCATCTCTGACTCCACGCGCCTCTGGTTTAGGGAGTAGCGACTCCGACTGACACCAAATCGGTCAAGTTTCGATCCCGGCCAGAAGCAAGTGGATGTGTCTAGCCACACTGATGAGCTGTGATACAGCGAAACAAGCTTGTATGCGGATGACTAATATATTATGCTCTCATTACGATTGAGCTCTCTGGAGAAGAAAATTTTAAAAACATTTTCCGCTTCTGCTATATGCGTGACTCTTCAAAAATGCACTGACTTCTTTCGGTGACTGGTGTGTGTATACACTGCTTCTATACAACACATTAAAATTTCCTTTCTCTGTTTCCATGGGCCTCTGGCTTAGGGAGTAGCGACTCAGACTGACACCAAATCTTTCGAGGTTCTATCCCGGCCAGAAGCAAGTGGATGTGTCTAGCCACACTGATGAGCTGCAAAACAGGCTTGTATGTGGATGTGACTAATATATATATATATATATATATATATGTATATTTATGATAGAACGAGAAATTGGAGAGTCGAGTTCAAATTGCAGTTAAATTCGTTGCATTTGCTTAAGCACATATATCGTTCAACTTTTTCTTTTGTTTACATCACTGGTGAATCCTTTAAAGAGGTTACAAACAGACAAGGTGGTCCTGGAGGGGACGACCAAAAACACGTCCGTAGATGAAAGAAGAGAGGTCTTCTGTAGAGAACACTACGGCAAGATAGAGAATCTGGTAGCAGGCTAGTAATTGCTGAGGCAAGTCAAGGGTATCACCTTTGCTGAATAGGCGATAGGGAGCGTAGCGCATTCCATTATATTAATCACAATTGTTATAACATATCCCACACTGTGTAGAAGTATAAGAGCAAGGGTGCAAATATTCTGTGGATGATCATGCGATCAAGGTACTTTCTAAACATTTATATCTCAGTGAATTTACACTTCATCTTTATTGTCATGTTTACGAAGTTTCAGCCGTTCAGAGAAAGAGCCAAATCGAATTCAATGATCGCCTACGTCCTGAAGCGGCAGGGCACAAGAAGAAGAAGAAGAAGAAGAAGAAGAAGAAGAAGAAGAAGAAGAAGAAGAAGAAGAAGGCTATAGTTTACTACAAAAGCAGACAATTTAATTCTGGATTTAGCTAGATATTTAAATCGAATAATCTTTTAACATTGTAGGTTTGAATTCTAATTCTCTATATGGTTCAAGCTACTACCGCCTGTTATTGGTGATTAGTTTTTAGTATTAACTACTCATTCACATGAATAGATTACATAACATTTAAATGAACGCTCTAGTAGATTAGACGGCAGTTTACTAGATTTCAAAATGATCATCCATATTTTAAGTGTAGTAAATTTTAAAGTCATATAGGGGTATTTTTTGACAGTCATATGTTCCGAAATAGTATCATTCCGGTTAGAAGCATGACATGAATGTCTGTTAACTCATACAGAATACTAAAACATTTTTTTATAATCATAATAATATTCTATTAAAATAAATGCTTATATGTAAGCAAAATATAGCAATGCTTCCTATTATTTTTATAGTTTTGCTCTAAAATTCAGATACACAAGAAAAATACTTCACTGATGATCTTGAAAAGAACCTATCTGTGGTGGACTGGGGTAAGAAATAGTTCGAAAATTTGTATGCTTCCAAAACGAAGCTGCTATCCTTTAACCATCATAGACAACCGATTCTACCTCGAATCATAATAGATCAGTCTAGTCTCCCTGAAAGCAAAACACTGCGACCCTTGGCCTCTATCAGCCCACCTCAATAGAATGGCTACATTGAATCCATAGCTAAATCTACTGCTAGGAAGGTGGGTTCCCTTTGTGAGCCCAGGAAGTTTTTCTCGTCTGAATCCATGTTGCACATATAAAAATGTACCATCTGCTTGTGCACTGAATACTGCTGCCACATCTGGCCGGGTGCCCCTGCTATTTATTTCGGGCTTCTTGATAAAATCTAGCGGAGAAACTGAAATGTAACTGGTCCCGACCTGGTAGCTCAAATCCAGTCACTTTCTCCCCGACGTAATATGGCCTCTCTCTGTCTCTTCTGCAAATATTTTCACGGTTTCTACTCCGAGGAGTTTAGCTCCCCGGTGCCCTCTCTATATGAATTTACTCGAAATACTAAACTAGCTGCTAGGTCCCAACCTTTTACAGTGAATCCAATAAAATGCAACCACAATTTCTTCTCCAGAAGCCTTTTTTATCGCACTTGTTTTATCTGTGGAAGTCCTTTTCATATTCTTTCTTCCATGATAGCTACAACCTCAAAAATTTAAATGTAAAATCCATTGCCATCTCTTATCACTTTAACTTGCATCCTTTCCCTGAAAGCCTTTGTCTCATGTTCTCCTTCAATTCAACTCTTATGTAACACCCTGTGTACCAGTGACAGTTCTGCTTTGTTTGGAGTGAAATGAATAAAAAATAAAGCAATGCTTATCATACATCCTGATGCAAATTACTTAAAATATGTGCTTTAATATTCTTTTTTCACCACACGGTAGGTGTAGAGAAACTGGAGTGACAGGGTGTAATCGATTCCTATTTTTTTCTCAGATTTGGTTATAAGCAGTTTTATAAGTATTATGAGCTTATTTTTTTTAAGTGTATGATGAAATTTATTTGGCTTTGAAAATATTGCGATATCCCTGAATACAGAAAATCTTTATCACGGCCAGGTACTATTTTCTCGGCTGTCGATTTGTTGTTTTACGGCCATGGTCTGCTATTGACGTTATTTCAAGGACATGTACTAAAATCTTAGCAATGCACAAGCACACTTTGCAAAATAAAACAAGTAAAGAAATTTAAATACATTGGAAGCGTTCTGACAGAGGATGGAAAGTGTGACATTGAGATCCGAAGACTCATTAGCATTGGCAAGAAAATTCAATATTTAGTCAGAGTACTGAGAGAAAAGAAACTATCATTGGAAACAAAGAAAAGTGTGCTGGACTTTTATTGTCTTTCTATATGTAAGTGTATGCTGGACAATCTCATCCAGAATGAAGGAGTGCCTGAAGAAAGCAGAAATTTACATCTATAGAAATATGCTGAGGATACCATGAACATAAAAGTTGAGCAAAGGGAAGGTGTTGGAGAAGATGCAAACGAGAAAAATCTCATTCTTAACATCAGGACGGGACAAGTGGGTTATGAAAAAGGAGGCCCTGGAATATCTAATACTCATATGACGGATATAATGAAGTGAGACAGAAGAAAGGAGCGTGAGACACATTTGATTGGCTTGTGGAAATGGATAGTGTAGTGGAGTTTGGGAGAGAAACGAAGAGCAAAATATTAACATCTAATATAGACAGAGCCAAGTGGAAGTCCATTATCTTCTACGTCATGAAAGGAATACGCCACATGAAGAAGAAGAAGACGTATTATTTTGTGGAAGAGATTCCCTAATGAAATTTTCCTGATCCCTTTCAGCTTAGCATCTTTGAGTGTACGTGGGAAAGGGACCCTCTCACATCTATTGCTGTAGCAGTATTAAAAATTTTCAAGGATTTTGATCTGATATTTTTAAACAAAATGATTACTGTTAGAATTTCTCATCGGTTGGGCAAAAACTTTCTGAACTCTGTTCAGATTGTCAGAGTTCTGACGAGTAAGGGAGGGTTTGAAATTGTTAGACAGTGTACGCATTCTCTAATATTATCATTTTAACCCTCTAGGGCCATTCGTATCATATTTGATACAGCATGAAAACAAGCCTAGAAAGAAATATTTTCCTGAAAAATTTTTTAAGAGAAATTTTTATAAATTTCAAATGAAACCAGTACTGACTGCTCACTCAATGAATACCAAATGTTTCCTTATAGGGAAATACCAAATGTTTCCTTATAGGGAAACACTGTATCAAATATGATACGAATACCCTAGAGGGTTAACATACTTTCTATGTAGAAATATAATTCGATTGTTCAGGTACATATTTTAATTTTTGTTTATTATTGTCTTAAAAAATTCCTACAATGATTTCATGTAGTAAGATGCCATAGTAACAATAACAATTGTTTTTCAGATATCGCAAGTATGTGTTCGTATTTGTCACATATAAGTAATTGATAAAATCAGAATATAAACAATATCAGAGTCAAACATTTTTCCCGGGTACTATCTGCACTTTCTGATGGAAATTATAATTCAATATCTTTTTCTCTATAACATCAATTGCGGGATGAAGATTAATAACAAATCAGAATCGTTCGAATAATTTCGGATTAGCTCGGGAAGCTGTTTAATTTTACTGAGAATAGAGAAGATTCTACGTTTTCTATATGCCATTCCATTGTTGTCTATAGTAACATTTCTTTTGCTTGTATACCATTAATTTTAACGAAGATTCTATAAGTGAACGACTTGCAAAGAACTCATTGGTAGCTATGTTAATTGAATGAGTAGAAGTAGATGGAAGCTACTTCTATCAAGAGCAATCAACATTATTCACTCAGTGTGAGTATGTGTTAGTAGGTATAATTGTTATATACCATACATATCATCATAATAAGAATTTCTTACATCTTCCGCTTACGTATTTAAACAACCTTATTATAATATCTTTCTTAAAAGACCTATTAGTCTTGTACGTAGTGAATTGGAGAAGATAAATCTATCTCCCGGTTCACACTCCACCCACGTATATTGAACAGGTTAAGAGGCTCATTCCTTGTTCCCTGTTTAGTATGTGGTTTCCGGCTTTCTCTTTTCCAATCTTTTCACTATTACGTAGCCTCCTGCACATCAGTGGCGTTACCACCTTGCTTGGGGTGATACGATTAAAAAAAATAATAGTTTTAAACGCAGTTTTTTGTCATAGAGTTTTGAAATTTCATAAGTACCCTGTTTTTTATTCAAACGTAAACCGATACATTTCTGAAGTATTAATGTTTTTTTTAATTTATCAGTATGATAAATTTTTATCAGTTAAACATTTACTTTAGTAGATAAAATATTTGAATAGAATCCGTTTTTATTTTAAACGATATATTTATTGTCGCTTACAGACCGTTTAAATAATAATGTGCAACCTCCATCGGAAATCAAATCTGAATACCCTTTTTGAGGAAAAGCCGTTGTTAGATCCGACGTCTTCATAGTCACCCTGGCACGGATACATTTATTTATTTACATATTTGATATTTTCCTTCGTCCTGTTTGAACGGTAGTTGTTATTTATCCCTAAAAAGAAACTCAAAGGTATCATTAGGAGAGCATAGAAAATGTATTTGACGAAAGTGGGTAGGAATGGAGGTACGTAGTTATATGCCATAAATGGCCATTTACATATGTCTTGGATCAGCTGAGGAAGAATCGTTAACAAGGCGCAACTATCCAAATCGGATACGCCAATCTAAGAAGCGAAAATTTCCGAAAATCTCAGACTGGCCAGCAGAAAAATACGGGAGCCTTATTGCGTGTCTAAGCCCATTAGCTAATCTCCGATTGTCTTGAGTGCGTAACGATGGATAAATGTCTGGCAAGAAGAATGTTGAATTCATCGTCATTGATATGGCTATTTGAACGTTAATAGGAACAAATTTGGTACTTAAATAATGGTAAGTGCTTTCTGGGATGGTTATTCCTTTTTATGAGCTGTAATTGAACTTGTCCGATTTATAAGGTAAGGAAGAACTCGTTACATTTAATGGAAAAACGAGAGGTGAGAGAAGGAAGCGGCCATTTTCCTGGAAATGAAGTAAGCAAAACATTAAAATAGCAGAGACTATATGGGAACGAAATGAAGAGTAGACTATGCAGTCGGTGCGAAGTTATGGGGAGGCCATTGAAACATTGATAAACAAAAGCAAAATATTGAGAGGTTCACAAAGTCACACAAGCGGTTTAAGAAACAATTAAAACAGAAAAATATTTCGCCATATACATTATACGTATATAAGGGTAATCATTTTAGATAAAAAGCAATTATTCCTAATATACCAAAGACATTTTTTTAATCATATCACCCCGAGCAAGGCGGTAACGCCACTGATGTGCAGGGGGCTACGTAAGAGTGAACAGATTGGAAAAGAGAAAACCGGAAACCACATCCTAAACAGGGAACAAGGGATGAGCCTCTTCACCTATTCAATAGACGAGGTGGGAGTGTGAACGGGGCGATATATAACTTTCGACACTCAGTTGAAGTTTATTGTATTGCATCGGATTTCAAAATCCATTTGAATTCATTGCATTTACTTACATGCAAATACCGTTGGGAAATGTATTAATCGTCGCTTCTCCCTTCTGCTATTGCTTAAATATCGGAGTAGATTGGGTTCTATAGCTTTGATTTACAACCAGACTCCGGGGAAAAGAACGTCAATCTATTGCGATAAAATATTCTGTCCAAGAAAGCACCATTTATGTCACATAACCGACTGATTGATGCTATATAAAACATACAATCAAAAATAATAATTATAGCTGGTTGCTTGTAGCTGGATATTTATTCCGTTTCATCAAGGTGACGTGATGCGACACATGGTAGAATTTCTTGTGGGAAGCCCGAACGCGTACGCTCGAGCCAGGGTTCAAAATTTCACAGTCACAGCAACCATCGGTTGTGCTGGCCTCCGTGGAGACGATCGATTCACGCCTCTAGTGCAGTGGTGTAATGCAGCTTCACGCATATGTTCCCTGGGAACAGGCACTTTTCTGCATTTTTATTTTTTTCTTAACTGAATATCTGGCTTCGGACAAATACACAACTGAGCCGCACACTGGCCGAAGATACTGACGCAACTAAAAGATGATGACCCCAACTGGAAAAATTGACCTGAATCTGGTAAGCCCAGCAGGATAGTGAACTAGAGCCGCTAGCCAATCCCTGTTTCCCAGTTAGATTCAGGTAGATTCAACACTCACATACTCTCTCTGTGGTTTATACTGCAGGTGCACTGGGGTGACTTTAATTACAGTTAGTAGTGCAGAGGCATTATCTAGAGTGATAAGCAGTTTGAACAATGCCAGTAAGTTCCAAAACTGTGTCAAGATTTGTGATTTTGTTCTAACACAACGATCGACAGCTCTCAAATAACTATGTACACTCAATTTCAAGCTTCCCTATGATTTTCTGACAATTTCCAAGATTGTCGCACACTGTGATGGCTACACCAGGCCGATAACATCAAGAATTAGCTTCCAGACAAATAGTCCATGCTAAGGTTCAAACTTGAATCTCATGAACGTAAAGCGATCCTTCTAACCATGAGCTAAATTTAGTAACACATACTCACACTAAATAAATAATCCATTTATTTCTACTCATACTCATTCAATCAACATAGCTACCAATGAGTTCTTTGCAAGTCGTTCACTTATAGAATCTTCGCTAAAGTTAATGGTATACAAGCAAAAGAAATGTTACTATAGACAACAATGGAATGGCCTATAGAAAGAGTAGATTCTTCTCTATTCTCAGTAAAATTAAACAGCTTCCCGAGCTAATCCGAAATTATTCGAACGATTCTGATTTGTTATTAATCTTCATCCCGCAATTGATGTTATAGAGAAAAAGATATTGAATTATAATATCCATCAGAAAGTGCAGATAGTACCCGGGAAAAATGTTTGACTCTGATATTGTTTATATTCTAATTTTATCAATTACTTACATGTGACAAATACGAACACATACTTGCGATATCTGAAAAACAATTGTTATTGTTACTATGGCATCTTACTACATGAAATCATTGTAGGAATTTTTTAAGACAATAATAAACAAAAATTAAAAGATGTACCTGAACAATCGAATTATATTTCTACATAGAAAGTATGTTAACCCTCTAGGGCCATTCGTATCATATTTGATACAGTGTTTCCCTATAAGGAAACATTTGGTATTTCCCTATAAGGAAACATTTGGTATTCATTGAGTGAGCAGTCAGTACTGGTTTCATTTGAAATTTATAAAATATTTCTCTTAAAAAATTTTTCAGGAAAATATTTCATTCTAGGCTAGTTTTCATGCTGTATCAAATATGATACGAATGGCCCTAGAGGGTTAAAATGATAATATTAGAGAATGCGTACACTGTCTAACAATTTCAAACCTTCCCTTACTCGTCAGAACTCTGACAATCTGAACAGAGTTCAGAAAGTTTTTGCCCAACCGATGAGAAATTCTAACAGTAATCATTTTGTTTAAAAATATCAGATCAAAATCCTTGAAAATTTTTAATACTGTTGCATCAATAGATGTGAGAGGGTTCCTTTCCCGCACAGACACCTTGGCAGTCATGGCTTTAGCAGAGGGAGACAACTTACCATGTGCCGATGACCAGCTGTACAATCTGTGGGCATCTATTCTTTTCTTCCTCTTATTTTCCCGAGTAAATGATGCATATTATATTCCGTTCATTTTTAACTTTGATTTGACATGACACTTTTTGGAAGATACTGCAATTTTAAACTTATTGGAAAATCATTATCTATCTATAATTTAGTGGCAATAAGAATTCCCATGCTGAAATCAACTAAATTTTAAATAGCAGGGTATTCTCATTATATTTATCTGTTTAAAGTATTATAATCATACATGTAGCATTCATTTGTATTACTAATTGCGCTAGACACAGCCTAATATGCAGTTTATACCTCTGACAACCCGAACAAAATTATGATAGTCTGTAATCTGACTTACGGCCATATCACTTTGAATACACCGGTTATCGCTCGATCATCGAAGTTAAGCAACGTTGAGCCTGGTCAGTACTTACATGGGTGACCGTTTGGGAATACCAGGTGCTCTAAGCGTTTAGTGACGGGTGTGCGTTGTGGTGCAGTGGATATCGGCTCGGGAAGAGAAATCGGTGAACCGAGTTCGAAATCCAGTTATGGATTAAACAACAAGGGATGGACTTGGGGACCCTGTCCTTAAAACCAAACTCCAATGAATCTTGATACTCGAAAAAAAAAAGTTTTACTAGACACAAAACTTATAAAAAAACAACAACAAATTGTTGAAAGAAAAAAAGGTATTACTAGCAATAAATAAATAAAATTTAGATGGCAATAAATTATTCGCTGAGGTTGATGTGCCATCAAAACAAAACAACCAACCAACTACAAAGTTTGTAATCTTATGGTTGTGGAATCGCAACATTGATGGGTTGTTTTCTTGTCAAGCTTTATTAAAAGAGCTAAAAGTTTGTGAAGATGTGTAGGGTGGTTTCAGATGGAAAATTCTTCTATATTAGACTGAATTCACACGACCCTAGAAGTTTGCCAATTATATAAAAAAATAAAATAAATAAAACTAATGAGTACAATAGATTCAAAAGAATTTGCAAATTTTTGTGATGTCATTAAATGTAGTATTTTTTATCGATTGGCTGGCAACATATTTCCTTGGTATTACATTATACTGGTTCGTAATCTAAAATAAAAGCATACTGCTAATTGTAAGCTTTAATTAATTAGAGAATTTACAGAGGTTAAAAGGTAATGTCTGAATTCGGTAAAATGCAATGATATAAAATTGTGCATACTGTGAAGCCATAAACAGAAAATTGGATTTACGATTTCAGTTTTTACATTTATATTGATTTTTTAAAAATTGCTATGTTCCTTCAGGTTGTAGACACTCATTACTGTCTAGAGTTTCCCTTTCTTTATTAACTTTGAATTGCCATGACTTCTTGGGGAAGATACTTCACTGTTAAGAGTATTGAACAAATCATTAGCTCTTTAGATTTGAGTGGCAGTCAGTCTGAGGGAATGCCAAAGCTGAATTGAAATCACCGTAGAGAAAGCAATGGGAAACCGTTTAGTTATCTTTTCCAAGAAGACATGGCAATTTGCAGATGACAAGAAAAGAAACCCGTGGTGAGATATAATTGCCTACATCCTAAATAGAAAGGAAATTTCTTAAAATGTAATATTAAACTGCATATGCATAAAATGTAATAATTATCAGTACAGAAATGCGAAACAAAAAGTGATGAGATCAAAATCTGGTCTACACTTTTCTAATGAACCTCTAGCTATGGTCTAAATAACAGTTTAGACTCTGATTGACTTCATTAAAATAATTTAATTAGAATATTGAATCAGCCAGATACATTCTAATACAGTAGTCAGTATGTTGACCAAACATTGTGGTGCAGTGGATATTGGTTCGGAAATCGGTGGGCCGAGTTCGAATTCCAGTTGAATTCTTTGCATTCACTTACGCGCAAATACTCTTGGGAAAGGTATTAATCCGTCTCTTCCCATCTGTTATGTGATAAGCAACAGAACAGATTGGGTTTTATAGCCTTCGGTGGCAACCAGTCTATTTCAGAAAATAATAGCAACCTACTGCAGGATAATCTTCTACCCAGTCAGTCATGTCTCTTTTAAGACATGATCACCTAAGCGTGTATCACGTATGGCACTTGACGGACTGACTGAACAAGGTTAAGGTGTTTTAACCACAGTAGAATCCTGGCAATTATGGATGGGTATTTGATTAAGTCTTAATATACGGCCTGGACAAAAACGCAAAGAAGTTTGCTCGAATAAAAATAATATGGAGGGATAGATACCACTTACAGATCCCATACTGACTAAGCCGATCAAGCGGTGATGGCTGTTGATATTCTCTCTTTCTATCAACCTCTTGTTTCCTCCAACAAACAATGCTACGAATATTGTAGCCTGATTTAAAAGCAAACTGATTAAAAAAACAATTAAAGAATTTTTTCCGTCATTTATTCAATATTTGTTGGGGCCTGAAAGATTTTCTAGTACATCACAAGTAGCAGAGACAATACAACACAACACAACAGTGATTAGACAGAGGAAATAAAAGGAATGAAAAAGTTATGCGGCTAAAAATAAAGTTCGCATAACTAATAAATATAATTGATGATTTTGTATTACTTAACTGATAAGTTTGGTTGGTTGTTTTTTTTTTTTTTTTTTGCTGTATCGGAATAACAACCTCTATGTTTATTTTATACTGAAATCTCTTTTGTATGCAATTTTATTTTTGAGAGGATAATAGTTTTAGCAATACAAGTATTACTAATTAACGCATATATAGGATAGGAAAGTAGGATTCTTAATTCGCCTAAGGGTATATGTGCAAAAGTGAATATAACAAACCTAACAAGAATTAGAACTCGGTTTTTCCATTAATGTTGGACAATATCTTCGAAGATTAAGGAAAAACTTGAAGTAGCTCAAATGTTGTTCTATTAAAGGATGCTGCGGATATCATGGACCGAGCATGTGAGCAATGACGAAGTTTTGGAAATGATGGAGAAGAAAAGGAAATTAATACTGAGCATCAGGAAGAGACAGCTGAAGTTCCTGGGACATGCAATGAGGAAGGAGGGCTGGGAGAACCTGTTACTAACAGGCCAGATAGAGGGAAAAAAGTGACAGGGGTAAAACAGCGGATAACAGTTTTAAGGACCTGATCAGGTGGATGACGGAACGAGGGTTGTATGATGCAACAGGAGAAAGCGTTCTAAGAGCCACCAGGCATAGAGAAATGTGGAAAGCCGTGATCGCCTACGTCCTGAAAGGACATGGCACATAAATGAAGAAGAAGATTGCAAGCTATTATTTCTTGCACTATTTGCATATACAATCTTACAGAGCGTAGAATTAAAAAACGGTCACCTTTATAAGTACGGACCAGACTCGGTATTGTTTAATGTTAGTTATCTTGCGGTAACAGTTTTTCAATGTGAAATAAGCCTTTAAATGATAAAGAATATATTTCATTTACTTAAGAACGCTATCCATTTTAGTCATGCTTCTTCCAGATGTTTCAATCTCAGTTATCTCTCTTTAACTCAACTCTCTAAGTTTCTTGTTCATCTCTGCTGTAGCCATATATTGAGCTCACAACACATTTGATTTCATCTTTGGTAGGATCCTGTGACTTCACCTAAAGTGTTATGAATTCAATACCTTGCTAAAGGAGAGGGAAAAAAGAACCTTTGAGATTAGACATAAAGAGATATAACTGTTATTAGGATAGTCATGACTTTCAGATATTGTATTAGGTTATTTAAAAAATAATGGCCGATTTGAAAAACAATTTTATTCCTGAAAAAATTGTAGAAATCTTGAAATTAGCCAAAAAACATGACTTGAACATCTACACATTTCTGTCATTGATCGCAGAGATTATTTATTGCTCATCTATAAAAGCTCTTAGCATTGATGCAACAAAATCTTTGAAAACTCATTCCAGATCTGGTTTGGACCTGAAATTGTTACCATTAAAAATGTGCTTAAGTTCTAAAATTAACCATCAGAGTCTGAAGAATCAAGAGAATATAGAGAATGTAATAAACTCTCGTATCCTAAGTCTGAGTTTTCGAAACGTCATTTTTGTAACATATGCCTGCGTATTATCGTGGAGCTGAATTAACCCACGAATTAGCAGAATCAGACCGCGGAATTAGATCTCATTTTATTCAGATGTGCATGCATTTCATCAAGATATTTGCAGTAATACTTCTAGAAAGCTGTAGTCAATAACACCAACTGCAGGCCACCAGAGAGTCACCCTAATATTGTGATGATGCGAGTTTGGCTTTGGGAAATGTTTGAAAGATTCATTACGATCAATCCATTGAACTGATCGTTTACGGTTATAATAACAGATCCTGTTTACAACACAAGAATCTTTTCAACAATGAAAGAATGATTGGTGTTAGGCAGAAAGAGCATCGAATACACTTCAAACGCCTAAGTTTTTAATTTTCATTGACATCATGCGGAAGTCATTTATCGAGCTTTTTCACCTTGCCAATACTCTGCAAATAGCGCTAGATTGTCGCAGTGCTGACATCTAGCGCCTGAAATTTTTCTCTGACACTTTGACGTCAGTTATGTTCAACAAATGCTAACATTTGTTTGTTGTCAAGACTTCATTTTCGTCTCTATTTTCTCTATCTTCAAGGCTCTTTTCACCAGTACGAAATTTCTGGAACCATATTCGTACCGTCCGATTACTTGTGGACCAATCTCTCTATTCTCTGTTGATAATGGCAGATGTTTGGCAGGGCACTGTGCCCAAGTTTGAAATCACCCTCCCAAAAATAAACAAAAACTGTTTTGTCATGTTCATAATAAAGGTTTCTATGCTTCAAGATATAACTGTCTGAAACTAATTTTAAAATTATTAACGAGTACAAATTAATTATTATGTATATCAAAATTTTACCGAATATATACCGTAAAATGGCTGTTCAATTTTAACACAGCTTTAGTGGTCATTGTTTTTCTAACAACCTAATACAATCAGCCGCGGTGAACGAAATAAAAGGGGCAGTTTAGAATTCTAGTCATGTGAAGAAGATCGATGCGTAAAATTTCATTAACACTCAAAATGTGTTGCTCTTTGTTTTTGTGAAAATTAGTGAAGAAAAAAGAACACCTCTATGATTTATCCGGTCAGTCAGATAAGCGTGATAATAGTTTTAATAGTTTCTGTGGTGAGAAACACATTCTGTTGCATTCTGGAAATAATTGAAAATCAAACCTGGGGTAGAGGAGACAACACTTAAGATTGGTACTAGGTATCCAAAACTCAATAAAGCGTCGAGGCTTCCTAGCACGCACTGACAAAAATTATCATTACTCAGCTTTCACTCAGCATAAGGAAATACAACTTTGCACGACCAGACAATCTCAACAGGTTTAGCTATCAATTTTACAGAGGTGTTCTTTTTTCTTCACTAATTTTAAAGCAAATAAATTTATTCATCCTCGAATTCCCAAACTAATCACTACTATAGTCATGTAAAAGGCTCTAAACTATCATCTGCATCGATATCACTACTCTCAGTCATGTGCAATAAATCATCCACATGATTATTCATGTCATGGTGGTAACCTTGGTGGTACTGATATATTCATCTCGGAAGACGCACACGTATTTCTCAGGGTGTCTTCTAGGAAAAAGGGCATCATGTATTCAGGAAAATACAGTAATTTATGCAACAATATAGACTTTAAAGTAATTGATTTTGTCATTAACAAATAAAACTCTGAAACTATTGGAGAGCCGCAAACTATTGAATTAAAAGACACGCGAAAATACAGAATTTATTATTTATTTAGATAAGTTTATTTAAATATTCTAATAAAACCTGTTAAGTTTTATTTATGCTTATATTGACCTAGCAAAAATTTTATTCGCTCTCATATATTATTTGATTCCATTTCTCATCTTACTCTCCCTATTTTTCATCCGCACATCGGGACCATCGAATATTGTGCCACTATCATAAGTAATATTCAGATACCCATATTTTGCACTGATATTCATCAAAAAATAAAATAAGCAAATTTTAGAATTATCAGTTACATGCGATTCTAGCCTAAAGCCGGTGTAACTTTCATCTGTAGAACAGACGCTAGTATGAATGTTTAAATTCGAACAAATGGCGAACATTAGAAATGGGGAGTGAAAGTGATACTGAAGCTGGGTGGAGAGATGCCTAAATACGAGTCCACAGCAAAAATGAACGGACCATCTTTAATGAAATCTCCGATCATCATCCAATCATCTTTCCCTTCTCCAACAAGAAAGCGCTAATACTTTCTCGAAGTCAGTTTTGTATTTATTTTTTCTACCATATTTATATTTCTTCTTTATTTTATTTACATATTGATACATTTATATGTGTATTGCAATTGTTACTTACCCCTAACAAGTTCCCGTCTTCTCGCTGTCTCCTCTTTCGCAAAATAGAGACCTGGACCGCCAGACTCGCCCAATCAGCGCCTGTATTTATCATTAGCTAATATCAGCATATACCACCGAGCATCTTCCTTCTTATCTTATCCTTATGTATCTAACTCGATCAATCAGGAAGAGTAACCCAACTTAAAGCTATCTTACCGTTGCTAATTCTCGTTTCGCTTATTTCCCGTTTCCTTACTTATAGCGTAAATTCCCAAAAGAAGACTGCAGTGAATACAACGAATCTATCTATCTATCTATCTATCTATCTATCTATCTATCTATCTATCTATCTATCTATCAATCTATCTATCTATCTATCTATGTGTGTGTGGATGACTAATATATATATGTGTGTGTGTGTGTGTGTAGATGACTAATATATATATATATATGTGTGTGAGTGTGTGTCTGTGGATGACCAATATATATATATGTGTGTGTGTGTGTGTGTGAGGATGACTAATACACACATACACACACACACACACACACATATATATATATATGTCTGTGTGTGTGTGGATGACTAATATATATACATGTGTGTGGGTGACTAATACATATATGTGTGTGTGTCTGTCAATGACTAATATATATGTGTGTGTGTGTGGATGACTAATACATATATATATATATATGTCTCTGTGTGTGTGTGGATGACTAATATATATGTGCATGTGTGTATGTGTATGATGACTAATACATATACATGTGTGTGGGTGACTAATACATATATATATGTGTGTGTGGATGACTTATATAAATATATATATATGTGTGTGTACCTGTCAATGACTAATATATATATATGTGTGTGTGTGTGTGTGTGTGTGTGTGTGTGTGTGTGGATGAATAATATATATATATATGTGTGTGTTTGTGTGGATGACTAATGCATACATATATGTGTGTGTGTGTGTGTGTTTATGACTAATACATATATATATGTGTGTGTGTGTGTGTGCGCGCGCGCGCGCACGCGCGCTATCTAGCCATAGCAGGTAGCGATGATTTTGACTAAACAACGCCTGGTACAATTTGATTGCAGTTCTTCATTTACTCAATTTTGAACGTATTATACTAACGACGTGATCTCCAGATATAACAAATAACACTCGTATTTTCGTCTAAATAAATTTTATATTTCAAAATGTTTATTATAGTTCTATTTGGGGCATTTTTTTTTTAAATATAAAATATAAAACAAGTAGGAATAAATTATTCGTTAATGGTTAAACTAAAAACGTATTTTTATTGTTGGTCATTTAAGTGTTATAGGCTTAGGCGGTCATATTTCCTTTTAGTTATGGCTATCCATGGACAAGATTTTCCCGCAGAAGTTTGTCATGTCTTGCTACGGTAGCTTGATTGCCAACCAAGGCTATAGAACTCAATATGTTCTGATATTCAAGCCAGAACTGGAGAAAGAAAAGAAGGATGAATGCTTTTCCCAACGGTATTTGCTCGTAAGTAAATTATACTGAAATTCATATTCAACTTTCCAATTTTTTCTTCCATTGCACCACAACGCACATGAGGAATATGATTTGACTTAAAATATAATTAATTTGAAATATCGCTGAAATGTATTTAAAAAAACACAATAGCCGTGTCGACGTGTTTGATAAGGTCATGACAGATCTAATGTTGTTCTATTAAGTCTTTATCTGTAAAACATAATTTAATACTCAGTAATCTGAAACATTTAGAACAATATTCTTTGCAATCTAATGTTTTATTAGATTTTAGAAACTCAACGAATTCAACCTGAATTCATACACGGATCTCTAAGTTCTCATTCTTAGTTGATATCTATTACACAATAATAGAAATCTAAGATTATTGTACATTTTTATTGTACATGGGGCATTACTTTTGCAAACTTTTATAAAATGAGAGTAACCTTTCGTAATTACAAAAGAATAAGAATGATTCTTTAAAGGCTTCCATCAAATTAAAATCGATTGTAAAAAGTATGAAATTTTAGCTTTTGCTCCAAGTGATTGATTTTTTTTTTTGTGGGTTGAATATGTAAACAACTATGCTTACTTCATTTGAATGATGGACGATTATATAACATTTTACGCAATATATATTATATGCACCTTAGATCCACTATTCTTTGATCTAGGTTACTGATAGGGATTAAATTCGATACAAATCTGTGGTATTTATGTTGTGAATTATATATTAGACAGAGTACAAAACTTGATTTGGTTCAGCTGTTTTTAATTTATACTGGCGCAGCGACAGAAATCCTTCGAGGCCTGTTTCTGAACTTAGTGGATTTCAGGTCTCCGTCAGGGTTAAACTTCAAGCTCCTAGTTATTTTGAAGTGACACCGAGCAGAAAACTACTTTGGTATTTCTTCGGGTGAATTCAGTACACAGCGAGCTAACCACAGTTCAGCCATGTTTAGGTCAATGTTTGTTGACACACATTAAAATCTATTGAAACACATAGTATTTCCTTAAATATTATACGCGTTGTATTGCCTAAGTGGATAGGATACACAGAGAAAATGTGTTACGGTATAATCTAGCACAATATCCGGTGATAATCAGATATACACAGAACAATTCATTAGTTACAATGACAGACAAGGCATAAATTATAACAAAGAGAGGACAGGTTTAGATCGCAATTACCACTGAAGTGATCAATCATAATATTACTCGCATCACACTTGAATATTATACTTGAATGCTGTTATTCTTTATTTAAATAGACAATTTCATTCGATAAGCCATTTGATATCTGACCGTGCTGCAGTGGTCTCAACCTTTTTTTTATTATAAATGTTTTACTCAAAGCAAAGTAGTACTGTCATTATTGCGCAGGGGTTTACATGAAAAGTGAGTGAAGAGATACATAAAAATAGAGCAAAGAGAAACAGGAATTGACTACGGGTTAGGGTCAGAGAATGGTTAAGAGAAGAATGGGAAAACATGTGTGAAGAGAGTTGTGTAAGAGTAGAGTGAAAAAGGAGAACAACAAGATACAGCGGCTATTGTGGCAAGGATAAGAGAAGGATAAGAGTCAAGAAGATAATAGATGGCAATTGATGTTGCATTTAAAATCGTGAAGATTTTAGCTATCAAGGAAGCAAGTATACGGAATGGAATTCCACAAGCGAGAAACTGAGAGTAAAAATAGTTGCTGCATTTGAATGTTTTGACTGTAAAAAGTGAGACCTTGTCACCAAGTCTGGTCGATCATGTAAATTCATGTAGACGAGCAGCAGGGAGTAAAGCTCGTTGGAACAAAAGCTGGGAAAGAAAGAGAGAGAAGCGACATCCAGTTGGTTAGAAAGTGACTGGAGTCGAGCTGCCAGGTCGAGATCAATTATATTACAGATTCTAATCTGGATCCTTTCGAGAACTATAAAATTAATAATACGGGATCCTTATGAGATATGATAACATTCAATGCATGGGCGGATGATTGACTTGTATACATGTAAGATAGATTCCCGTGAGAAAAACTTCCTGGTTTGACACAGGGACCCAAACCTCCTTGCTATAGATTTAGCTATTGACTTAATAGATTTGCTCCACTTGAGATCGGCTGAGAGTGTGAGGCCGAGGAGGCGCAGTATTGTTTATGAGGAGACTAGCAGGAACTACGAAGATTGGGTGTAGAAAGGACTGTCTATGGTTGTTAACAGATAGCAGCTTTGTTTTAAAAACAGTAGAATTTAGGAACTTTATGTACCCCAGTCCATCACAAATAGGAGAACATTTTTAAGATCAGCACCAAAGTTATCTTTGTCCACCTTGGCAGCTTTCCTTCTGAGATGGGAGTAAATGGTGCTGTTATCAGCGTAAATGCCTACATAAATACGCTATAATAAATCCATCGCATATTTTTCAATATTATTTCAATATTATAATTACATCAGTAACTCGTTAAATTCTAATATAAATATTGATTAGACTATTTTAATCATTGTTAAATATTTTTACCTTCATCTTAATTTCAGTTTCTTTTTATAGCAACTGCCTAGTATTTTTATAGTTTCCGTGAAGTGAATGCTAGTTTCTTTTTAAATTTCAGTTCAAGTAAATGGCAAGAATTTTGAAGTCATAACAAGTCATCAGTGGATTCATTATATTAGTTCTATCCTATGATACAAAAGATAAGATTAAATGCAGAAGGTGTTAAGCATATGACAAAACTTGTGGTAGGAAGTTCCTACATACTCAATGTTTTTGGTAGGGAGGTAAGTGAATACGCGAGGCTTTTTAATTAAGACAACACGTGCTTTTTGACATCTTGCAGAATCTAATGCACTTAATAGATTCAATCCAAATCAAATTTCTCCGTGGATAAGAAAACTATTACCAGGTGGGTTTAAATAAGGTGATATAATATGTAGATCCTATATGACCATGTAGTAATAAGCGCAGAAGGTGAATTATATTGTACATAATTAATGCTGAGAATCCCAAATGAATTCTTACATTGGTTGAAAATCATAAACCGACCCCGAATATCACTGTTTGATAACTTTAATCGGCTTTTAATTATAATTTTGAAAATCTAAACTCATTTACCAAATTTATTGACTGCTTGACCGGAAATCTTTATGATGAGGGTCATGGTGAAAATAGACGTTTTTTTAGGGAAAGATTAGGGGCTCATTGACCAAATAGTTAGGGATAATCTCAGTTGAAATATACGTTACTTTTAAAATAATTTTTCAGGTGTTATCCCTACCATTTGGTTTGATTTAGTGTTGACTGCCAACATCAGGATTGTTTTCATTATTTTCCTTGTAGATGCTTATTAATTGTTGCTGCTTTTGCAAAAATTCAAGTGATTAATTTTTTTTACCTCTTTTCAGCTGTTCTTGATTAGGGATTCTGTAACGCCAGTCTATGTGATCTGATGAAGGGTAGCATTAGAATATTCGCTTGAAACAGTTTTCTATCAGTGATCTGAGTGAAAACCCAAATTTATTGTTTGAATTATAAAGTTAATAAAGCACACATTACAATCGTTTTGAAATAAAGACAATTTCATAAAGAAACGATATGTGTGCCATCAAACTGTAAACGTATGAGACAAAGTTTTGGCAAATAGTCCTATGCTGATTTTGATTTTAAAATATTTAGATTATGTGTGAATTTAAAGTTACTAAAAGCTTTTTATACGTCCTTATACTTCCATTATTGAAGAGATACCGAATTCAGTTTGGTATAGTTTATCTTGACACTGCTGCTCCTGGGAGCCATTTCTTTCGTAGATAAGCTGACTGATAACTTATCTATCAATTGGGACTTGAATTCATAGATCGGTAGAACTTTCATGAAGTAAATTCTTTACAATTGGTATTTTCTAAACGTTGTTTTTCTTTATTTTCTCATCAGACGCATAGAAATGAATATTCTATAAAATCACATATGCCAGGAGATATTTGTCCACTTATGGAAATGAAGATTATTCAGATAATAAGTTGAACGTTCTAGTGTCTTTTGTCAAATTATTATCCTTGCAGTTTTACTGTTTATTATTGTCTGATAAGAAACTGACAGGAATAGACGATTGTATTACCCTTGAGAAGGTCTTTATTTCAATAATCGTCTATGTTTCAGAGATGAGGTATTGAAAATTATTTACACTACTTGCATTGCTATGACGGTCGTCTTTATCTTCGTTGCCATATTCGCGTCAGCACATGAAAGTAAGGGCGTATGTCTCAGTATATAAAGACGTTGCTTTAATTTTTGACAGAATTTAAATATTTATGATATAACTGAAATTCGAACATAGTTTTATTTAATGTTACGTGAAAGAGCATTATGTCAGCCAAAAATAAGAAGTTCTTTATGGAAATCACTATTTGTGTATTCAATTATCCCACACTGCTCACTATTTTGCGTTTTGTTTTATTAAGAAACCCACTAATGATCATCTCAGACGAACACCGATATATTTAAGAATAGTAGTTACTCTCAATAAAACGCCAATGCTTAATGAGATTGAAGATGGGTAGATAAGAAAAATGTTTGTAAGAAATTTTGATGAAGATAAGCAAAGAAAAAAGTGCATTTACATAGTCTTTTTAAAACGTGTCTGCAAATGATTAAATAATGTCTGTTGAGTTTTCATCTACAGGTTGTAGAGATACAAACAGCGATTACTTTCTTTTGGTGGAGATAAGTCATATAGATCACGTGAGAGCGGTTTAGTGACGTCACTTTATACGATGACGAGAAACGACAATCATTCAGTTTTTGTCAGAGCAGCCAAACCGAATGAATGTTTTTTTGTCTGGGTCAAGCGTTTCAGGCTGAGCTGAAATCAAAAACCGCTATAGATTTTGAGTCAATGGTGTTGTTTTCCTTTGGGAATACAGACTAGAGAAAGGAACTTTAACTCGCAATATTCAATTTGAATAATGTAAAATGCTAGCCGTTTCCCTCTTGTGGAATATGTTCTCCCTTGGAACAAAGTAGATAAAACTAGCTCGTTCGAAGTACGATTCTTAAACATATCTTTCCTAGACACAGAAATATCTCTATATTTTACGTAAGACTTCCTTTTTGTTTCGTCTTCAACTCTGTTTTACTGAGTGTATATATATATATATATATATATATATATATATATATATATATATATATATATATATATATATATATATATATATATATATATATAATTACGGAAATTAACGAAGATTAACATAATAAACAACCGACAATTTAAAATGATTTGTATAAACATGTTTTTTTTGATAGTCGCATTTAAGTATAACTTCTGTTTATAATCAAATAGTAGTATATATTTATTTCTATCGTTCTTATTATTTACGATAATTTTTTTTATTACGAAAATGTGTGTCATTCAACAGAATTCGAAGCTGCGACCCCTATCCACATAGGGGAAGCCACCATGAAATCTGGTGCGTCTTAGACCTCACGGCCACGAATGACGATCAGTCTATAAGAAGTCAAATTAAGCTTATAACACAATTTTCGGATTTATCGTAATAACCATCTCTGCTCTGAAATGTATCGTAATGTCAACAAATGTAAACATGTTACGGAAATTAACGAAGATTAACGAAACTTGGTTATAAACAACAGACAATTTCAAATGATTTTGTATGAATATTATTGTAAGACGCGCCAGATCACTTGGTGGCTCCTCCTATGTGGATAGTCGTTTTGTAATAAAAATTTATCGTAAATAATCAGGCCGGTAGAAATAAATATATAATACTCTTTAATTATAAACAGAATATCTACTTAAATACAAGTGTTGATCAAAAAAATGTTCATACAAATCTTTAGCAATCTTTAACCATTACGTGTCTGATGCTTAACAAAATTTATCATATATATATATATATATATATATATATATATACATATATGATAAATTTTGTTAAGTGTCAGACACGCAATTGTTTGTATATTTTCATGTTATAAAGGTATGTATGAGAAAAAAAAATTGTTTTCAATTCTTTTTTTTAGACATTCTGTTCCGTCCGTGAAGTATGTTTTTTTTTCATATCACGGTTATAATGATGCGCTTTAACGTGGAAAATAAAATTGGAGAATTGAACTTTTTACCGTAGATCTCGCTTGTTATAATTTGAAACACGGATTAATTAGATAAGTTGCGAGTTCAATACCTGAGTAAAGCAGAGGTGAGCAAAAACTAGAACAGTTGACTTAAGGGAGTAACTAGTGCTGAGACATCCGGAAGAGGCATAAAATATAGACCGATCTACTCTGGTGGACGAAATAAATAGTTCAGTTTAAAATAACGGTAATTGTGAATATCTTAGTAATATACTGTTAATAACGAGAAACTGGAACTGTTACAAAAAAACTGATGCTGAAATCATAAAAAAGAAGACGTTTTTCCAAGTGTATCACCACGAGCAAGGCAGTAACGCCACTGATGTTCAAGGGGTTACATAAAAGTAAAAAGTTTAGTGGGGCTACATAAGAGTAAAAAGATTAGTTAGGAGAGAGTGAAGAGAAAGATGCACCAGCTAGAAAGGAGCAATAGAAGGATGGAAATACAGGTGATGATAATTGCAAATGTGGCGAGAAAGAAAAGGATATACATGGTGGTGTAGAAAGAACTAGAGTCACGTGGTTAACAGATGAGTAATGACATTGCATTTAAATTCCTGGAGGTTGTAACCGTCAGGAAAGCAATAACATGGAAGTAAGACAGTCAATAGACAGAAAGTAAGAGAAATTAAGCTGCAGGAGTAGAATTCCGTCTGCATTTGATTGATCTAACTGTGAATAGGTGAGACCCAGTTTCCAGTCTGGTTGCTCGAGTAATCACCTGATGCAGGGTCACCAGTTCGTTGGAGCAAAGCCATGAAATATTTATAGAACAGACAGAGGGAAACCAATTTCCGTCGGTGGGGAAGTGGCTGGAGTTGAGACGCCAAGTCGGTACTTATCACATTACTGATTCTCCTTTGGAGCCTGTCAAGAATACTAAGATGAACAGCAGGGGCGCCTGACTATATATGACAGCAGTACTCCATGAACGGGCGAATGGTTTATTTGTATATATGCAGGATGTATTCAGGCGGAAAAAAACATCCTGGCCCGACACAGTGACCCAACCTTTCTAGCAGTGGATTTAGCTATTGACCCAATGTAGTGGTTCCCCTTGAGATTGGGAGAGTGTGTAAGGTCGAAGAGACGAAGTGTATTATTCTCTGAGAGACTCGCTTGGTCTATGCTTATAGGAGGCAGAGGAGGTTGAATTTGTCATTGGAGAATTTACAACGGAAATGTATATATTTTAATCAAGAAATAAATGTAACACAAAAATTCAACTCCTTACTA
Organism: Ascarosepion bandense; assembly: GCA_037127315.1. Classification (NCBI taxonomy): domain Eukaryota; kingdom Metazoa; phylum Mollusca; class Cephalopoda; order Sepiida; family Sepiidae; genus Ascarosepion; species Ascarosepion bandense. The sequence continues at coordinate 11,849 of JBBBDQ010003492.1, read as the reverse complement.
GTTTGAGTTAATAGATATCACAGCAAATAACATGAATCCTCTGATTTGTGACAAAGGATCAACTCTTAGTGAAAGCAAAAAGCAAATAGAAGGGATTCGTTGAAAGAGATTACACCGAAATTGTAAGAAAAACAATAAATATGTTTGATGTTGCCTGCTAAAACTGATACCAGAATAATTTGAACCTAAAGTTGTGATCACTGCTTGTTAATATTTAATAAGTTAAAAGAATAGAAAAGGTATGCATTATTTGTCTGTAATTAGTAAGCTATGATCCACTTAGGAGATTAAAATCAGCAAATCATTTTAATATTCAAAACCTTCTACTCAATATTTTCAGTTTAAGGCAGGGTGAGACGTGGATAGACAACAGATTGTGGAATTGGATAGCCATATTCGATATCCTTACATTCACTTCCGTGCTAAAAACCTATTCACATCTTCCATCACCAACTATATGTAATGAGAGGGGCAGACTGGGACCTATAACCTGGATTGGAAACCGGCATATAAAAAACAAAAACTACGAATTCAAACAAGCGCAGAGAGAGTTGTCAGGCTGTCTTGCCCAGGAAACGCTGTTGTTACAACACATGCGACACATGTGATGTCGCTAAAACCTGAACGAGGTCTGTCAGGCTATCTCACCCATGGAACACAACTACTACTTAGACAGATGTACACGTAGTGCTCTTACAAAACGGAATTAAATCCATCAAACTATCCTGCACAGTGGGAAAAACTGCTACTACGGCTGATAAAATATTGTGCCCCTACGACCCAAATGTGTTACCGATCTCGTGATTGTGATTTTCAGCTGTACTGATCCATTGCTAATCTCGTATATTCCTTGGGTTTTATGTCTCTCCAATAATTTCAGGATAGTTCTCCATAGATCATAAAGGAAATGTATTATTTTAACATTCGGTATTCAATCGTTTAGATTTTTGGTGAGGTTTTGTTACTGTGTTCTGTTAACATGTTTTAGCTGTTAGTTACTAATGCATATATCTGGTTATCAAATTTGAACTGAGTGATCTACTAAAAGATAAATGTTCGAACGAGGTAAAATATCCTATTTTCCCATGACACAAACAAAATTTTACAGAAATTGTCTTTATATGGTCGAATGTCAATTATTTGCAGTGTCATCAGTTGGTTACTCTACCCACCCACTCATATTGGATGTTGTGCCCTACGTAATGTAACCTGCCAAACGTACTTATATGCATTGAACATTTAATTCTTTTTAATTCCAAGCAACGCTAAAAAAACCCTAATACGTGAGTGAAAGAAACGGAAAAGACAATAACGATAAACAGGGTTGATATGTATATAATTTCGCGATGCGCACGACAAGTAAAATTTTGATGACTGTAGTTGCTCAGGCCACAACAGCAGATGATACAGCGCTGATAGCAGACACGAAAAAGAAAACTACAAGTCCTCCCAGAGATGATAACTGAAAGAATGAGAAAAAACTACAACAAATATACTGCGAGAAAACTGAATGCATGGTCATCAGTAAACAGAGCATCTCAAAATTCAAATACAGATGGGGGATACTAAAATCAAGCAGGTACAACAATTTAATTACCTGGGAAGTGTTCTAATAGAAAACAGAAAGTGCGACGCAAGGATCCGACTGCTAATTGAAATGTCGAAGGACGCATTCCAGAAGCTGGCTAGAGTATTAAGAGACAAGAAAGATTTCGCTAGAAACAAAGTAAAGAGTACTGGATTGCTATGTGATGTCAGTTCTTCAATATGGTAGTGAATTCGGGACAATGTCATCGAAGATGAATGAAAATTTTAAAGCAACTGAAATGTGTTTCTACAGAAGGATGCTTTGAATACCATGGATCGAGCATGTGACCAATGATGAGTTTTTGGAAAATTATTGAAACGAGAGGAAATTTAATACTGGGCATCAGGAAGAGACAGCTGAAAGACGCAATGAGGAAGGCTGGCTTAGAGTACCTGATACTAACAGGCTAGATAGAGGGAAGGAGAAACAGAGGAAAATAGCGAGTGACGTACTTGACTGGCCTGAATAGGTGGGTGCAGAACGGGGAATGCGTGGTGTAACAGGAGAAAGCGTTCTAAGAGACACCGGGGATAGGGAGACGTGAAAGACCATGATCGGCTATGTCCTGAAAGAATAATGCACATAGAAGAAGTTGAGAGGAGAGATAAAAACCGGAAGAATGTTTTAGAAAAAAGAGTGTAGAAGAAACTGTTAGCGTAAAACGTACAGTAGAACTTACAATTTCTTCACTGAAATTATTAAAACAGATAAACTTGGAGTTATTGAGTTGGAATTTGTGATGTAGATATTCGAAAGAGAAAATCGAATCTGAAAATTTACCGTGCACATATGTATAGAAAAGACACCGGGAAGCTAAATTTCAGCAGTAGGAAAGTGACTGAAGTCGAGATGTTGGGTCAGTAAAGATAATATTGCAGATTCTTTTTTGTATTTAGTGAAGAATCTCTAGATATACACAGACGCAACGAATCAGTTATGGTAGCAATATTCGATATTCAAAAGTCAAATTACTTATTTATGCGCCCATTATGATTTATTACGTTTCATTAAAAAGAAACAAAAAAACGAAAACACCAGAGATCTTCTATATAGACAGTTGCAGTCAAAATGATAATGACGAATGTGTTGTAGAACCCGATGAAATTGGAAGTGGTGGAGATAAAGTTTTTTCCGGATAAGACAGAGCGGTGATCGCTAATTTGATGAAATTAAGTATTGTCGTCTCCAGAAAAGAGTCGGGTTACGGAAAAGAAAAAAAAAGACGTCTTTCATAGGACAGAAAATGAGGACCACAAAATGACAACTACTAGTCAGAGATATTACGATCAAAAGCATGCAGAAATGTAAATACCTGGAAAGTGCTCTGACAGAAGATGGTAAGTTCGACACTGAGATCAGAAACCACATTGGCATGGCCAAAGACGCATATCAAATTTAAACAGAGTATTGAGAGACAGGAAAATTTTGTTCTAAACAAAGAAAAGAGTACTGAAATCTTATGTTTTATCTGTTTTCCTATATGGCAGCAAATGCTGGACGATCTTTCAAAAATGAAGGAGAGATTTAAAGCACCAGATATGTGGTTCTACAGAATTATACTGATCATACAATTTACCGAACATGTGATCAACGACAAAGTGTTAGAAAGCATATAAACGAAAAGAAAACGTATTCTTAGCATCAGGAACAGATAGTTTGGTTTTCTGTTACAAGCCATGGGTAAATAGGGTTTTGAAAATCAGATACAGAAAGCATAGAGAAATGGAGAGACAGAAGAAGGTTGCGTGAGCCATATATGATTGGCTTGAGCGAGTGGATAGCGGAGCGAGGTCGTGTAAGAATACCAAGAGGATAAGTACTAAGAGTGACAAGTAATAAGCGAAAGTAGAATTCTAAGATAGCTTACATCTTAAAGGGTCACGGCACATAAGATAGAAAGTTTCTCGCTATACGTCACATGTATTGGACTACTGAATAGGGACTCGTCTGTCCTATGTAAAGTTTTACAGCGTCTAGGCCACCTATCTCGTAGAACAACATGTCCCTCGGAGCCTACAATTCCTTCTATATGTGAGATTTAAAAAGACTCATAAGATGTAATAATAATAATAACATTTACAGGGATACTAACTTTCAGTGCGGCTTGAACGTTTGTGAACCCCCTGATATAGTCGTTATCATTGGGAAGAATTAAAATATGCCTATTAAATATGCATCCAAAATCAATTTCTAAATTACAGTTTCTAAATAAGGAACAAAAACAAAAATTGTATTTTACTTATTTTTCAAAAATAATATTTATTTCAACAACACTGAGAATCTAACATGTCTAAAGATATGTAAAACTCACTATGCATTGGTTGAGTCAATTAGTTAACAAATTCAGCCGAAACACCGTTTTGTGCTTAATCATTCAATTTAAGCTGATTAATCAAATGTGACATATCATTAAATGGTTTAGGCAACACAGATTAAAAGAGAAAGGAACCCAAGTAAACTACTGTAATGACACACAAATCAAAAATGCAAAGAAGAAAAAGATGAAAAGACGTTCCTGACATTTCACCCGCCCGGAAAAAGCCATAAGACGAATAATTTACAAATAACAAGGGATTCAACACGACTGTAACAATTCCTTGAAATTCACCTAACAAAATTTTAACCAAGAATCCTTTGAAAAAAGTGAATCGCAAATTTTTTTTGAAGCATCAGGAGTAAATATACATGTGTTTACAATCAGACGAAAACTAAATAGACATGTGATTAGGGAGCTGCTCCCAACGAAGAACAAATCTCTCAACGAAAAAGAAGGTCGCATGTTTAAACTTTTCCAAATAATTATTTGACCAATCAGAGGCTTTCTAGAAGATTAATCAAAGATAGAAATATGGGTTACAGTCTAAAAAGACATATATTTAGAGAAATGGCAACAGTACCTACTAATCAGACATTCTCATTCCAACAGAAAAACATGGTGGTTGAAAGTTTAAGATATGGGACACTTTCTGGACCTAAACGATTCCCTATTAACCAGGGAAATATGAATTCTCTGTCCTATTAAAATATTCTGGATCGGAATCTCTAACCATCAGTATGCGTTAGAAGCTTGGCCGAAAATAAATTCTGCACCAAGACAATAAAACTGAGCGTAGAGGAAAAATGAATGGCGAAAACGAAAATAATTCGTAATCTGAATTGGCCTGGTTCAAGTCCGGATCTCAATCCAACAGAAATCTGGGTAGATCTGAAGCAGGCGGTTCATGCTAGATTTCCTTCAAACACCTCTCAATTGACTTGGTTTTGCCAGAAGAAGCAAAACATCACAACAGTACACCCTTGTGCAAATTGATTGAAACAAAACGAATAATGTCTTCTAGGATCTTTCACACTTTCCCTGATCACGTATACGTAGTCTCTGGAAGCTGTTTTTTCTTTTCTAACTAAATTTTCCATTACGTTTTTGACTGATGGATCCAGTTTCTGTCATCACCTTGATGACACAACTGACACTTGAAAGGCTGACACCAGCAATATCTGCGATCTCTCTGTAATGCTTGTCAGTGTCTTCATACAGTCTTACAATTCTCATAAGTTTTCTTAGTGTAACGTCCATCGTAGAGGATGGCCGTAAAACAATTCATCCACAGTCGAGTAAATAGTGTCTACTAGTGATAAAAAGCTGATGCAATCACGGATGACGCAATAATTTTTTAAGGCTAAACAAATTTCATCAAACACTCTGACAACAGATTCGTATTATTGCACACCGATGCAAATGATATATTCTGATGAAAAAGATAGAAATCATTAAACCCTGTAACTCCAGTCGGTTGAAAACTTACCTTATGATAAAAGAAAAAAAAACTGAAGCAGTTGTCCCAATCAATTTTCACAACGGTATAGATACAAGAGACATGTCAGTGGCTAAGACAATAAAAAAAATTGATTGAATTAATAATCGAGGCAAAATGAGGTTCCACAAGTTAGTAACTAAAACGGTTCACCTGCTAAATTTTCAATTTTGGTGTAATAAATCGTTTTTTTAATATAAATATTTACAATACATCATTATTTTTGTTCATTATTTGAAAAGTATATTTCACAAATTTATGTTTATATGTACTTTTAATAATTTTATTTTAAATTTGATAACAGTATAAATGACCATGCCTAGGGGTTGTCTCAAACTTCAAGTGGCACTGTATATGAAATTTGCATTCTTTGTTTAGTTTAAGGAAGAGACGACAGATAGGTTACCGGTCTGTCATGAGTTCAAGACCAGTATGAAGTGATTTAAAATTTTTATTCAGTGGTAGAGTCAAGGTATGTCTTTAATCATTTCGACCCAAGCAAAGCAGCCACACTGTCACTGGTTGGTTGTGGGTTACATAGGATGAAAGTAATGAGAAAGAGGGACAGGTTATAGGAGCTTTCAGGAAGTGGGTAAAAGAAGGATGAAAATGCTGGTGTGAGAGAAAGCATGCGAAAGAGAGATAGAAGATGACAATGGAATTTATGTTTAAATTCATGGAGATTCTAGCTCTCGGGGATGCAAGTATACGGAATGGAATTCCACAGGCGTGAAGTCCTAGAAAAGACGCTGCGAGAGTATAAATTGCGGTTACATTTTATTGGTTTCCTTGTATAAAGTGTGGGGCCTATCGATAGTATAATAGCTCGAGTAAATTTATTCATAGCGGGCACCAGTGAGCTAAGTTTATCGGAGCAGAAGCCGTGAATGTAGTTGTAGAAGAGACATAGGGAAACCAGTGAGAATATGACTGCATCTGAGTCGCAAAATCAGGATCGATCATATTACAGATTATCCGTGGTATTTTGTCATAAACACTAAGGTGAATAGCAGGAGCACCCAACCAGATGTGTCAGCAATATTCAATACACGGGCGGATGGTAGATTTATATATGTGCAAGATGGATTAAGGCGAGAAAACCTCCTAGCCTTACACAGTGAACCAACCTTCCTAGCAGAGGATTTAGCTATGGATTCGATATAGTCATTCCACTTGGTGTCTACTGAGAGAGTTAACACGAGAGGTCGCAGGGATTCTAGCCTGATCCATGATAACGAGGTGTGGGAGCGATTGTTTGTGATTGTTAAAAGGTAGCAGCTCCGTTTTGGAATCATTCAAATTCACGAGGTTACAAAAAGTATCTTAACACTGTAGAAGTAACTGGTCTCGTCTACTGTGGTTGGAAGAAGGGGAATGAAATTTACCCGCATGTCCTCAATGACTCGTTTTAAAGCTGTGTGAAAGATGAGCAACAGCAGTGGACACATGAAAAACGCTTCAGTGTCGGCAAAGTTGTATCGGAAATAATCAAGTTTAGGATGCGTATTCAATAAGTCCACATGGAAATTGTTTTATTTACATTATTTAAAACATATTGCGCCTGTATGAATTCTCGTAGTTGGCATTATACTAACATTATTATTTTTATTATATTTATATTATATATTATATATTTATATTATGTTTTACCCAAGCACGGCAATTCTGCCACCGGCATTTGACAGAAAAGAAAACAGCATATGTGATGTTGTAGAAAATGTAAGAGAGAGTTGGGGATCACGGAGATAAAAGATGGCAACTGACGCTCAATTTAAACTTTTGGAGAGTGTCGCTATAAAAGAAGCAAGCATGGGGAAGGGGGTTCCACAGGCGGGAAAATGGTAGAAATAAAGTATTAACAGTCAAATTAATCTTTCGACCGCTCAAATTAAACTTCTATCCACTGAAATTAATCTTCCGACTATTGAGATTAATCTTCTACCTACTCAATTTAATATTCCGACCACTCAAATTAATATTTTACCCAGTCAAATTAATCTTGCGACTGCTCAAATTAAAATTTTATCCAGTGAAATTAATCTTCCGACCACTCAAATTAATCTTCTACCCAGTCCAATTATTACTCCGACCACTCAAATTAATATTCTACCCACTCAAATTAATCTTGCGACCGCTCAAATTAATCTTGCGACCGCTCAAATTAATCTTCTACCCAGTCAAATTAATCATCCGACTACTCAAATTACTCATTTATCTAATCAAATTAATATTCCAACCACTAAAATTAATATTTTACCCAGTCAAACTAGTCTTGTGACCGCTCAAATTAAACTTCTATCAAGTGAAATTAATCTTCCGACCACTTAAATTAATCTTCGACCTAATCAAATTAATATTTCGACCACTCAAATTATTATTCTACCCAGTCAAATGAATCTTGTGGCCGCTCAAATTTAACTTCTACTCAGTGAAATTTATCTTCAATCCACTCAAATTAATCTTCTACCCAGTCGAATTAATCATTTGCTTAATCAAATTGATATTCCAACCTCTCAAATTAATATTATACCCAGCCAAATTAATCTTGCGACCGCTCAAATTAAAATTCTTTTCTGTGAAAGTAATCATATGACCACTGAAATTCATCTTCTACCCAGTCAAATTAATCTGCTACCCAGACAAATTAATTTTCGACTCAGTCAAATTACTTTTCCTCTCAGTGGCATGATTAAATTAACTTTATTTATCTATAACTTCGGTGATGTTGAACTTTTAATTTATGATACGCATTATTAACAACATATTTACTTGTTAAATTGTAAGTAAGCTGTTTTCTGCCGGTTCTTCATCTGAAGATTCCTATGCATTCGATAATACTGCTCTAAATATCCGGAATAGAGGTCCCAAGCATGGCCTCGAGACAGGAAAGTGCATAAAAATTGATGCCGCTCAAAAAGAACGAGGGGAGATGGTTGCCGGGGATGGTGGTAACGGGAATGAAGTGGTGAAGAACAATGGGATGAATGAGAAGGTCGCAAGTGGGTATACTCATATGGAATTTGGGTCACCAAAGCGTAGACATGGGTTTCGGGACAGGAAAACCCAGACAAAAACATGAAATATATTTAGTGGAAAACTGGTCAGAAAATTTGGTAGTCATCTTAAAGTCACTGAAGCAAAATCTGATGAACAAGTTCAGTCGCAGTGTGGGTACAAGTACCATTAACACACACTTGGACTCCAAAATGATCACTAATAAGAAGGCTATCTACCAGCTAAATACCATGAGTAGTTACCAGAACAAAGAGAAAATGAGAGTTTATGTGACAAGACTTTTGGTACAGTTTTTTTCCAGGACGAGACCAATCTCAGCTTATTTTGAAGAAGTTTCCTAGTTCGTGCATCCAGTGGTTTTAGAGTAGTGTTTTCCTTTCCTTCGTCGAAGGATCAAACATCTACATTTTGCGTTTGATCGGTCAGACACGTTTGGTGGCTTGGAAGACGAGGACAGTGTTGGCGAAGATAGATACATACTGGGAATGGTTGTTGGCAGGACTTTGTAGAGCCAGAGACAAGCATGGCATCATTATCGCAAACACACTTGTGATTACTGATAATGCGCCAGCACATTCTCGAGAGTACTTTATACTACGCATGTCTCCCTATATCTGCAAACTCAATCCGATTTTACTATTGTAGCCATCTGTGAAGGCACATATATTAGGACACTATAAGTCAACATTCGAACAGATGGTAGAGCAAACACCTGAGGTGGGTGTCGCAGGTAGAGCCCAGACTGAGGTATACCAAACATTCAATTCAAATTATGCGATTCCGAGAGTTAACATGCCCAAGTACCTCCCGGGGTAAAACCCTGTAGTGCGCTACTAGCAGAGTGTTTCTCTCAATTAATGTGTAACTATCCTAGGATCTTTAATTTTGTAATTTTTTGAATAAATTTAGAATGATCGTATGTCTTGTTTAAGTTGGCTAGTCAGAAGGTTAATTTGAGATGGAAATGGTGTAGTTGCACGGGTAAATTGATGCAAAACACCAGGGAATAAAGTTCGTCAGAAAAGACAGATGTAAGCTATATACAGTCGGTGAGAAAGTAGCTGACGGCGAGCAGCCAAATCGAAACTAATTACATTGTATAAAATCCTCAAAATTTTGTCGAGAACCGCTGATGAACAACAGGAGCACCTGATCAGATATATTTGAGATGGAAATGGTGTAGTTGCACGGGTAAATTGATGCAAAACACCAGGGAATAAAGTTCGTCAGAAAAGACAGTATTCAAGGCAGGGACGAATGGTAAATTTATAAATGTGAAAGATGGATTATGACGAGTAAAAATTCTTAGCTTTGCATAACGAGCCAATCTTATTAGCAGTAGATGAAGGCATTAATTCAATGTATTCATTCCCTTGAGATCGGCTGAGAGAGTAAGGCAGTGGAGGCGCAGTGTATTGTTTTCGGGAAAACTCGTATGATCCATATTGATGGAAGGTAGGAAGGCTTCCCTATGCTTGTTAAAATAGAGAAGCTTCATTTTGAAAGTATTATATTATTATTTTATTATTTATAAGCCAGGTTTACACCAATCTTACACAGATTGGTAGTCCTTAACAAGAGGCATGGTTAGATTTATCTAGTCAACCCAGGCAGATTTATTTTTGAGACTGAAGTAGATGGTGATGTCATCTTCGTAGGGTATTGTATTTCTTCTTTCATGTGCCATGTTCATTCAAAACGTAGGCGATCAGAGCCCTGCATGTCTCACTATACCTAGGGGATCTAAGCTAGCTTTCTTCTGTTACTCCACAAAAACCCCGCTCTGCCATCCTCTTGCTCTGGCCCGTCATGTATGTTACCTGCTGCTTTTCCCTGTCTCGCTTTCCCTCTATCTTACCTGTGAGTATCAGATTCTCTAAGTCCTCCTTCCTCATTACATGCCCCAGGCACTTTAGCTGTCTTTTCCTGATGCTCAGTATTAATTTCCTTTTTATTTGCATCCTTTCCAAAACTTCATCATTGCTCACATGCTCGATCCATGATATCCGCAGCATCCTTCTGTAGAATCACATTTCAGTTACTTCAAGTTTTTTCTTCATCTTTCATGATATTGTCCGGCATTCACTGCAAAACTTAAAAAGACCCCACAAAGCAATAAAGTACTGTTTTCTTTGTTTTTAGCGAAATTTTCCTGTTTCACAATTGTCTACACATCCTCTGCAATGGGTCTTTTGCCATGCGAATTCGCCTTCGGCTGTCAGTGTTGCACATTACGTCTTCTGATAGAACCCTTCCCACGTATTTAATTTTTTTATTTATTTTAGTAATGCTTATCTGTAATTCGCATTTTTGTCTCCTCTGTTTGCTTATGATCATACATACGGTTTCCTTGTAGCTTAAATGGAGTCCTTACTTTCGACTTTCTTCTGCTAACTTATTTAGGAGGTTTTGTAATTTCCCTTCTGTGTCTGATATCAGCAATGATTTCTCATTGGGTTACATTTTATTTACATTATTGACAACATATTTTGCCCATATAAATCCTTATTGGTTGGCATCATTTTATGTCAGTAATTCAGATAAGAAAGCTTAGGGAACGCACATAAACAATCCTGATTTTTGAAACAACAAATAAGCGGATACATTTCAAAATCTTCATCGGTTAATGTCAAAGAAAAATGTAACAAAAAGTGATTGCTCTAAATGTTCGCGTCATAATACCAATGCCAAACAACATACGAGGTGAAACGCTTGCATTATAATGACGAAATGATTCTTCTTCTATGTGCCCTGTCCCTCAAGGACGTATGCGATCATGGTATCCACGTCTCTCTATCTCTGGAGGCTCTTATCACGCTTTCTCTTGTTACACCATGCAATCCTTGTTCCATCATCCATCTTATTAGGTCCTTCAAATATGTTATCCGTTGCTTTTCCCTGTTTATTTTTCCCTTTATCTGGCCTGTTAGTATCCAGTTCTCCAAGCCCTTTTTTTTCATTGCATGTCCCAGAAACTTCAGCTGTCTCTTCCTAATGCTCAGTATTAATTTCCTTTTTGTTTACATCATTTCTAGAACCTCATCATTGAGGATGATGCTCGATACATGATATCCGCATCATCCTTCTGTAGAATCACATTTCAGTTGCTTCAAGTTTTTCCTTCATTTTTGTTGATATTGTCCAGTATTCATTGCCATATTGAGGAACTGACAACACATAGCAATCCAGTACTCTCTTGTTTGTTTCTAGCAAATTTGTCCTGTTTCTTCATACTTTACTCAACTTCTGGAATGTTTCCTTCGCCATGCCAATTCGCCTATGGATCTCTGTGTCGCACTTTCCGTCTTCTGTTATAACACATCCCAATGATTTAAATTTTTGTGCCATCTTGATTCAAGTATCCCCCTGACCTGTATTTGGTATATTGAGCTGCCCTTTTTACTGATGAATAGATATTACTCTCAGATTTTACC
>JBBBDQ010003483.1:0-14956 GCA_037127315.1 Ascarosepion bandense | reverse complement strand
AGAAGAAAATCAGTTTTTCTCACATTTTTTTCTTTTTCAAATAAAAAAAATAAATCAGCTACATTTTTCCTTATTTTCTTCCATTTCAAATGAAAAATAACATAATCAGCTATATTTCTCATTACATTCTTCTTTTTCAAAAGAAAAATAACAAAATCAGGTACATTTCTCATTTTTTTCTTTTCAAATGAATAATATCAAAATCATCTATTTTTTTACATTTCTCTTCTGAGTCAAACAAAAAATAACAAAATCAGCTATATTTCTATTATTTTCTTCTTTTTCAAATATAAAATAACAAAATTGGCTAAATGTTTTCTTATTTTCTGTTTTTAAATGAGAAATAACAAAACCAGTTATTTTTTACACTTTTTCTAATTTTTCAAATGACAAATAACAAAATCAGCTATATTTCTCCATATTTTCTCCTTTAAAAAAATGACAAAATCAGCTATATTATTCTTCTAATAAAAAATAAAAAAATCTGCTATATTTCTTCTTTTTTCTTCCTTTTCAAATGACAAAATAAAATCAGCTATATTTCTCATTATTTTTATTTCAAATAAAAAGTAACAAAATCAGCTATTTCTCCACTTTTTCAACTTTTTCAAATAACAAATAAAATAATCTATATTTCTTCTTCATTCTTTTTCAAATAAAAAAATACCAAAATCAGATATATTTCTCCTTATTTTTTATCTATATCAAAGGAAAAATGACAAAAATCAGCTATATTACTCCTTTTATTTCTTAGTATTAAAATGAAAAAGAACAATATCTGATAAATTTATTTTTATTCTTGTTTTTTTTAAATAGAAAACAACAAAATCAGTTCAATTTCTTCTTATTTTTTCTATTTCAAATTACAAACTAACATAATCAGCTATATTTCTCATTTATTTCTTCATTTTCAAAAGAAAAATATCAAAATTCACTAAATTTCCTTTTTATTTTCTTCTTTTTCAAATAAAGAACAACAAAAACAGCTATATTTCTCCTTATTTTCTTGTTTTTAAATAAAAAATAACAAGATCAGCATTATTTGTACTTAATTTTCATCTTTTTAAAATGAAAAATTACAAAATCACTTAGATTTCTCCATTATTTCTTCTTTGCAAAGAAAAATAACAAAATCAGCTATATTTCTGATTATTATCTTCTCTTTCAAATGGCAAACAAAATAAAATCAGCTATATTTCTCCTCATTTTTCTTTTATATAAACAGCTAAATTTCTACTTGTTTTTTCTTTTTCAAATGAAAATAAAAAATCAGCTACATTTCTTCTTATTTTCTTTCTTTTTAAATGAAAGATAACAAAATCAGATATATTTCTATATATTTTTTTATTTTCTGAATGGAAAATACCAAAATCAGCTATATTTATCTTTATTTATTTCTTTTTCAAATGAAAAATAAAATCTGCTATATTTCTCCTCATTTTCTTTTTTTCAAATAAAAAATAACAGAATCAGCTAAATTTCTCCTTATTTTCTTCTTTTTCAAATGAAAAATGACAAAATTATCTATATTTCTTCTCATTTTCTTCTTTTACAAATGAAAAATAACAAAATCCGCTATATTTCTCCTCGTTTTCTTCTATTTGAAATAAAAAATAACAAAATCAAGTATATTTGTAAAAATTTTTTTTCAAATGAAAAATTACAAAATCAGCTATATTTCCTTTTTTCATCTTTGACAAATGAAAAATAAAATCAGCTATATTCCTTCTTATTTTCTTCTTTTTCAAATGAAAAATAACAAAATTAGCTATATTACACAATACTTACTTTTTGCAAATAAAAAATAACAATATCAACTACATTTCTTCTTAATTTCTTCTTGTTCAAAAAATAACAAAATCAGCAATATTTCTCCTTTTTTTTAAACAAAAATAACAAAACTAGCCATATTTCTCATTATTTACTTCTTCTTTAAAAGAAAAATAGCTGTATCTGTCCTTATTTTCTCCTTTTTCAAACAAAAAATAACAAAATCCGCTATATCTTTTCTTATTTTCTTTTATTTGAAATGAGAAGTAACAAATTTAGCTATATTTCTTCTTGTTTTCATCTTTTTCAAAAAGCAAAATAACAAAATTATCTATATTACACTTTATTTTCTTTTTTTTAAATGTGAAATATCAAAATCATCTTAATTTCTATTTATTTTCTTCTTTTTCAAAACATTACAAAATCAGCTATATTTCATCTTTTATTTCTTCATTTTATTTCTTTTTATTTTCTTCTTTTTCAAATGGAAAATAACAAAATCAGCTATATTTCTCCTTGTTTTCTTCTTTTTCGAAGAAGAAATAACAAAATCAGCTATATTTCTCCTTATTTTTTTTTTATTTCAGATGAAAAATAACAAAATCAACTATATTTCTCATTTTTTTTCATTTTCACATAAAAAATAACAAAATCAGCTGTATTTCAACCGACTTTTATTTTTTAAATACAATTATCAAAATCAGCTATATTTGTTGTTATTTTCTTCTTTTTCAAACAAAAACTAGCAAATTACCTATGTTTCTCCTTATTTTCCTCTTCTTCAAAAGAAAACTAAAAAAATTAGCTAAATTTCTCCTTATTTTCTTATTTTTCAAAAAACAAAGCAAAACCAGCTATCTTCTTTAAAAAAAAATAACAAAATCAGCTTTATTTTACAATATTTTCTTCTTTTCAAATGAAAAATAATAAAATCAGCTATATTTTGCCTTAATTTCTTTTGCCCCTGAAAAATAACACAATCAGCTATATTTCTCCTTATTTGATTCTTTATTTAAATAAAAAATAACATCAGCTATATTTATCTATATTTTCTTCTTTTTTTAACAAAAAATAATAAAATCAGTGTTTTTCACCTTTTTTCTTCTTTTTCAAACAAAAAAAACAAAATCATCGATATTTCTCCTTATTTTATTTTTTAAATGAAAAATAATAAAATCAGCTACATTTCTCCTTTTTCAAAAAAAAAAATAACAAAATCAGCTATATTTTTCCTTATATTCTCCTTTTTCAAAAAATAATAACAAAATCGGCTATATTTCTTTTTTTCATTTTTTAAAATGAAAAATAAAATAATCAGCTGTATTTCTTTTTATTTTATTTTGTTTTAAATAAAAAATAACAAAATCAGCTATATTTCTATATTTTTTCTTCTTTTTCAAATGAAAAATATCAAAATCTTCTATATTTCTTTTTCTTTTTATTTTTCCAAACAAAACAAAAGAAAATCAGATATATTTCTCCTGATTTTTTTCTTTTTCAAACAAAAAATAACAAAATCAGCTATATTTCTTTTTTTTTTTCTGTTTTGGAAATGAAAAACAACACAATCAGCTATATTTCTTCTTATTTTCTACTATTTTAAATGAAAAATAACAAAATCTGCTATGTGACACTATCTCCCGCTGGTATATGTTTTTGTTTGGTTTGGAGATAGAAATTCATATTTGTGGTATTATTAGTTGTGTTTTATTGTAATTCACAATTTGAGCTCATGTAAAAATCTATTTTAATACTATCATGGATTTGTAAAATCTGGGGAATAGAAAAATTAGCTAACAGCTGGGAAAGAAAACGAGAAATACAATTATTCTACTTTTGTGTTTGAAGTGGATTGTTTTGGACAAGCTAAAATTTTGTAAGTAGCCATAGCAAAATGTCAGGATTTACTTGATGAAGTCAGGTAGGGTTAAATGTCCAATAGTTGTTTCTGGGAACTGAAATTGTGGAAATTGAAAAATCTAAAGATGATGTAATTGAAAGAAAGAAGTCAGAAAGTCATTACGTCATGTGAGCTGTTGATATTTCATTTGTCGAATCATGGCTCCCCACCAATCGTGTGGATGGGAAAAAATCTCCTTGGTCAAAAATCCCTAGAGGATTGAGGATGGTAATAACATCGTGAACTCCGCAAGAAATATCATTAGTTTTGTGGGTGGAAATATAGTGACTGTGAAAAAAAGGTCCCCGGCTGGGGGAACCATGACTCATGGTTGGTCGCCTACTACAAAACTTATGGCTAAAGAAATAATGTCGAATTAAGCCTGCCACTGATTAACTGAAAGAGATAATGTTGAATAATGTGCCCCAGATAGGAATCCCTAAAGAACATTATTGTTTTAAAAGTTATGCGGAAACTCCAAGAAGACCCAAAAGGACTTTGTTGTTTTACAAGCTGCATAGAGAATTGACAGCCCTGATTATAGAGAATATGTGAAAAGACTTTAATGAAAATTTAATGAATACATGAAAATACTTTAATGAAAATTTGAAGAGCTCTGTTACTTTAAACTTAGAAAAAATCATTTTTAATTTGAGGATTGAAAGCACTGATATTTTTAAACTCTCTCTCTCTCTCTCTCTCCCTCTCTCCCTCTCCATTGTAAACTGGCATTCCAACAATTGTATTATCATTCTGACAACTGTATTATGTACTTCTGTGGATAATAATTGTTCTTTTTATTAAGACATTCTTCGTAACTCTCCAGGCGTATTCGACCTTATTCATTTATTTAATTTTTTTTTTTTGTGCCATGTTTATTTTTAACCACAAATGTACACAAGTGTCCAGCCTGTTTCAGGTGGACAGATGGCTATGGAATTTCCACCACACGACTTTCTGAGATCAAATCACAATATGGGCAGTGGTCTGTTGTTGCAATAGACGTCTTGAAGACCAGCTTCTGTGACTAGATCATCACGACCAGCAACAGCGGCGCAAAAGCATCAACATAACTGGTACCAATTCGACATTATCACAGTGGGATCCATTCCTGACCCAGCAAGCGACCAAACCAACCAGCAAGCCGGGTGGCAGTGTCACAAATGATGCCACCATGACCATCAAGGAGAACAAGAATCACATCCAGCCAGCCTGAGCAATAGTGTCACACTATATTTCTCCTGAATGTTTTCATTTTCAGAAGAAAATAAACAAAATCAGCTATACGTCTCCTTATTTTCTTCTTTTTCAAAAAAAAAAAATAACAAATTCAGCCATATTTCTAGTTTTCTACTTTTTGAAATGAAAAATAAAATCAGCAATATTTCTATTATTTTCTTCTTTTTCAAATGAAAAATGACAAAATTGGCTATATTTTTCCTTATTTTTTGTTCAAATGAAAAGTAATAAAATCAGCTTTGTTTCTCCTTATTTTCCTTTTTCAAATGAAAAATAATTAAATCAGCCATTTTTTCCTTCTTTTCTTCTTTTCAAATAAAAAATAATAAAATCAGCTATATTTCTACATATTTCCCTCTTTTTCAAAAGAAAAATAACTATATTTCTCCTTATGTTCTACTTTTAAAAAAAGACAAAATCAGCTATGATTCTCCATTTTTTCTAGTAAAATAATAACAAAATCAGCTATATTTCTCCATATTTTCTTCTTTTTGAAATGAAAAATAAAAAATTCAGCTATAATTCTTCTTCTTTATTATTTTCCAAGAATAAATAACAGAATTATCTATATTTCTCCTTATTTTCTACAATCTAAAAAAATATAACAAAATCAGTGTTTTTTCACATTTTTTTCTTCTTTTTCAAATAAAAAATAAATCACTTATATTTATACTTATTTTCTTTTTTTAATGAAAAATAAAAAAATCAGCTACATTTTTCCTTATTTTCTTCTATTTCAACTAAAAAATAACAAAATCAGCTATATTTCTCATTATTTTCTTCTTTTTCAAATGAAAAATAACAAAATCAGCTACATTTCTTCTTATTTTCTTTCTTTTCAAATAAAAAATATCAAAATCATCTATATTTTTATATTTTTTCATCTTTTTCAAATGAAAAATAACAAAATCAGCTCTATTTCACATTATTCTTTTTCAAATAAAAAATTACAAATTCAGCTATATTTCTTCTTTTCTTCTTTTTCAAATGAAAAATAAAATCTGCTATATTTCTCTTATTTTCTTATTTTTCAAATGTAAAATAACAACATTGCTAAATTTCATCTTATTTTTTTATTTTCAAATGAAAAATAACAAAATCAGGTATATTTTTACCCTTTTTCTTCTATTTCAAAGGAAACTTGAAAATCACCAGTATTTTTTCATATTTTCTTCTTTTTAAAAAATAACAAAATAGCTATATTTCCCTTTTTGTTAAAGACAAATAACAAAATCAGCTGAAAAATAACAAAATCAAATGAAAAATAATTAAATCTGCTATATTTTGTATAATTTTCTTCTTTTCCAAATGAAAAATAACAAAATTAGCAATATTTCTACCTATTTCTTTCTTTTTGAAATGAAAAAAAAACTTCAGCTATATTTCCTATTTATTTTCTTCTTTTTCAAATAAAAAAAACCAAAATCATCTATGTTTCTTCCTATTTTCTTCTATTTCAAACAAAAATAAAAAAATCTCTTTTTTACATTTTTTTCTTCTTTTTCAAATTAAAAAAACAGAATTAGCTATATTTATCCTTATTTTCTTCTTTTTCAAACCAAAAAATAACAAAATCAGCTATATTTTACATTATATTCTTCTTTGTCAAAGAAAAAATATAACAACATCAGTTATATTTCTCTGTTTTTTTTAAATAAAAAATAACAAAATCAGCTACATTTCTCCATATTTTCTTCTTTGCGAAAAGAAAAATAACAAAATCAGCTTTATTTCTCAAACATTAAAAAAATCAACTATATTTCTCCATATCTAGTTTTTCAAACAAAAAATAACAAAATAATCTTTTTTTCTATTTTTCTTCTTTTTTTCAGATGAAAAATAACAACAGCAGTTATATTTATCCTTATTTTCTATTTTTGACATGAAAAATAACAAATTAATCTACATTTCTCTCCATTTTATTCTTTTTCAAAAGAAACATAACAAAATCAGCTGTATTTTTCATTACATCCTTTATCAAATAAAAAATAATAAAATCATATATATTTCTCCTTATTTTTTCTTTTTCAATTGAAAATAACAAACTCAGCTATATTTCTGCTTATGTTTTTTGTTAATGAAAAATGAGAAAATCAGCTATTTATATGCCTTTTTCTTCTTTTTAATATGATAATTAACAAAATCAGTTATATTGCTAATTAATTACTTCTTTTTCAATGAAAATTTAAAAAATCAGCTATATTTCTCATTTTTTACTTTGACAAATGAAAAATATCAAAATCAAATATATTTATCATTATTTTCTTATTCAAATGAAAAATAATAAAATCAGCTATATTTCTCCTTATTATTCTCTATTTTCAAATGAAAAATAACAAAATCATCTGTATTTGTTCATGTTTTCTTCTTTTTCAAATGAATAATACCAAAATCAGCCATATTTCACTATTTCGTTTTCTTTCAAACAAACATAATTAAATCAGCTCTATTTTGCATAAATCGCGTTTTTTTTTTAAAATAAGAAAATCAGCTATATTTCTCCTCATTTTCTTCTTTAAAAAAATAACAATATCAGCTATATTTCTCATTACTTTCTTCTTTCTCAAATAAAAAATAACAAAAGCATGTATATTTCTACTTATTTGATTCTTTTTAATTCGACAAATAAAATCAACTATATTTCTGCTTATATTCTTTTTCATAAATCAAAAATAACAAAATTAGCTACATTTCTCCTCATTTTCTCCTTTAATAAAAATAACAATATCAGCTATATTTCTCATTACTTTCTTCTTTCTCAAAAGAATAACAAAATCATGTATATTTCTCCTTATTTTATAAGAATAAAATAAGGAGAAATATACATGATTTAATTCGACAATAAAATCAACTATATTTCTGCTTATATTCTTTTTCGTAAATCAAAAATAACAATTCTTTTCCTCTTTTTAAAATTATAAATAACAAAATCAGTTATATATCTCTTTAATTATTTCTTTTTCAATGAAAAATAAAAAATCATCTATATTTTTCCTTATTTTCTTCTTTGTCAAATGAAAAATAACAAAATCAGCTATGTTTCTTATTTTACTTTTTTAAATGAAAAAAAACCAAATAATCTATATTTCTCCCTATTTTTGTCTCTTTTTCAAATGACAAATAATATAATCAGATATTTGTTTACTTATATTCATCTTTTTCAAATAAAAAATAACAGTCAGATATACTTCTCACTTTCTTCAATTTCAATTGAAAAATAACAAAAACAGCTATATTTCTCCTTATTTTGCAATGGAAAAAATCAAAATCATCTATATTTCTCATTATTTTCTTTTTCAAAGAACAAATAACAAAATCTGAGATATGTCTCTTCATTTCCTTCTTTTTCAAAATAAATTAAAAATATCAACATTATTTTTTTTCATCTTTTTCAAATGAAAAATAACAAAATCAGTTATTTTTCTCCTTATTTTCTTCTCTTTTAAAGAGAAAATAAGTAAATCAGCTCGATTTCACATTTTCTTCTATTTTTCAGATAAAAAAACTGCAAAATCAGCTATATTTCTCATTACTTTCTTTGTTAAATAAAAAAATAACAAAATCAGGTAGATTTCTGCTTACTTTATTTTTTTAATTTGAAAAATAACAAAATCAGCTATATTTCTGCTTATTTTCTTTTTAAAATAAAAAATAACAAAATCAGCTATATTTATCCTTATTTTCTTTGTTTTCAAATGGAAAAACCAAATGTACTATATTTCTCTTCATTTTCTTCTTTTTCCAATGAAAAATAACAAAATCATCTATAGTTCTTCTTATTTTCTTTTTTCAAACAATACAACAATATCAGCTATATTTCTCGTTCATTTATATTTTTTAAAACAACATATAAAATCAACTATATTTCTTCTTGTTTTCTTATATTTCAAATGAAAAATAACAAAATCTGCTATATTTCTTTATATTTTCTTCTCTTTCAAACAAAAATAACAAAATCGGCTATATTTCTTCTTAGTTTCATCTTATTCAAACAAAAAATACAAAATCTTTTTCAGACAAAAAACAAAATCAGCTTTATTTCTCTTTTTATTTATTCGTTTCCAAATGACAAATACAAAATCAGCTAAATATATATATATTTTTGTCTTTTCAGCAGCATTTCTCTTTATTTTCTTCTTTTTCATATGCAAAATAACACAATCAGCTATATTTCTCCTTATTTTCTTCTTTTGAAATGTATAATAACAAAATCGACAATATTTCTACTTATTTTCTTCTTTTTTAAATAAAAAATAACAAAATAAGCTATATTTCTCCTTATTTTCTTTACTTTCACATGAAAATAACAAAATCAAATATATTTTCATTATTTTCTTCTTTTCCAAATGAAAAATAAAAACCTGCTATATTTCTTCTTATTGTCTTCTTTTTCAAACAATAGAAAAAAATCAGCTATATTTCTCTTTTTATTTCTGCATTTTCAAATAAAAAATAACAAAATCGGCTATTTTTCTCTTTATTTTCTTCTATTTTAAATGAAATATATCATTATCAGCTATATTTCTATTTATTTTCTACTTTTTCAAATGAAGCCAACAAAATCAGCTACCTTTCTCTTTTTTTTCTTCTTTTCCAAATGAAAACTAACAAAATCAGCTATATTTCACATTATTTTCTTTTTTTAAATAAAAAATAACTACATCAGCTACATTTGTCCCTTTTTTTCTTTTTCAAACAAAAAACAAAATCAGCTATATTTCTTCTTATTTTCTTCTTTTTAATTTGAAAATAACAAAATCTGCTCATTTTCTTTTTTGTAAATAAAAAATAAGAAAATCAGCTGTATTTTTCCTTGTTTTCTTCTTTTTTTAAATGATACATAACAAAATCAGTCATATTTCTCTCTAATTATTTCTTTTTCAATGAAAAATAAAAAATCACCATATTTTTTCTTATTTATTTCTTTGTCAAATTAAAAATAAGAAAATCAGTTATATTTCTCCTTATTTTCTAATTGGCAAATGAAAAATAACAAAATCAGCAGGTACAGAAGTGATTAGTAATATTTACAATAGAAAAGATAGAAGAGTCCAATCCGTTGTAAGACGTGTGTATACGTGATTACTTCCGGTACGCCACTGGAAGTGTGACTAACTCTTCACTGACTCTCAAGTGACTCTCTACGACTCTGTATGACTCATTATTGAGTTGTCCCTCCCAGTAAGGGCAACATGTGACACATGGTCAGTTTGGACTGGGATTTCTGGGCTATATGGCCCAGCCAAAAAATATCTGTCTATTTTTGCCCAGTCGTGTCTCTACCCTTTGGCGGAACCACGACTGGGTTAATGCTCTCTGCTCGGAAGCAGTGAGCGCCCCCCGCCCGAAGGCAGAGAGCTGACAGTGTCGTAGAGTCGTCCAGCGACTCTGTATGACTCATTATTGAGTTGTCCCTCCCAGTAAGGGCAACATGTGACACATGGTCAGTTTGGACTGGGATTTCCGGCTATATGGCCCAGCCAAAAAATATCTGTCTATTTTTGCCCAGTCGTGTCTCTACCCTTCGGTGGAACCACGACTGGGTTACTGCTCTCTGCTCGGAAGCAGAGAGCGCCCCCGCTCGAAGGCAGAGAGCTGACAGTGTCGTAGAGTCGTCCAGTGACTCTGTACGACTGTATTTACTAGCCTTCCCATGCAAGGCTGGATGTGACACATGGTCATTTTATTGTGGGTATTCCCGGCCATATAGCCGGGCCAAAAATGTCTGTCTATTTTTCCCCAGTTGTAGTTCTACCCTTCGGCGGAACCACGACTGGGTTACTGCTCTCAGCTCGGAAACAGAGAGCGCCCTCTACCTGAAGGCAGAGAGCTGACAGTGTCATAGTGTCCTCAGTCTAGTGACTCTGTACGACTGTATTTACTAGCCTTCCCACGTAGGCTGGATGTGACACATGGTCATTTTATAGTGGGTATTCCTGGCCATATAGCCGGGCCAAAAAATATCTGTCTATTTTTGCCCAGTCGTGGTTCTACCCTTCGGTGGAACCACGACTGTGTTATTGCTCTCTGCTCGGAAGCAGAGAGCGCCCTCTACCAGAAGGCAGAGAGCTGACAGTGTCGTAGAGTCGTCAGTCTAGTGACTCGGTACGACTGTATTTACTAGCCTTCCCACGTAGGCTGGATGTGACACATGGTCATTTTATTGTGGGTATTCCCGGCCATATAGCCGGGCCAAAAAATGTCTGTCTATTTTTCCCCAGTCGTGGTTCTACCCTTCCAGCAGAACCACGACTGGGTTATTGCTCTCTGCTTGGAAGCAGAGATCTGACAGTGTCGTAGAGTCGTCAGCCTAGTGACTGTCTACGACTCACCATGTAGAGAATCACCTTTGCTATATATAGCAATGGGAACAGTCCATTATGTAGTCAAATAGGGGTGGCACCCTAACAATTTCTCTGTATTTTTTCCTTTTTCAAATGAAAAATGGCAAAATCAGATATTTTTTTACTTAGAATCATTATTTCCAAATAATAAATATGAAAATCATCTATATTTCTCATAATTTTCATATATTTCAAATGAGAAATGAGAAAATAAGCTATATTTCTCAATTTATTTCTTTGGTTTCAAATGAAAAATAACAAAATCTGCTATATTTCTCCTTATTTTCTTCTTTTTGAAATGGACAATAACAAAATCAGCTATATTTCTCCCTTCCTTCTTTATTTTCAAATGAAAAATAATAAAGTCTGCTATATGTCTCGTTATTTTTTCTTTTTCAAAATAAACTTAAATTTAACATTATTTCGCTTTTTTCATCTATTTCAAATGAAAAATATTAAAATCTGCTATATTTCTCCTTATTTTCTTTATTTTCAAATGAAAAATAATAAAATCAGCCATATTTCCACTTATTTTCTTCATTTACAAATGAAAAAACTAAATCTACTCTATTTCTCCTTATTTCTTTATGTAAAATAAAAAAATCATCTGTATTTCTTCTTATTTTTTCTTTTTCAAACAATAGAACAAAATCAATTATATTTCTCCTTATTTTCTATTTTTTAAAACAACATATAAAATCAGCTATATTTCTCCTTACTTTCTAGCTTTTCAAATAAAAATTTGTTATATTTCTCTATGTTTTCTTGTCTTTCAAACAAAAAATAACAAAATTGGGTTATTTCTTCTTATTTTTTTTATGTTTTTCAAACAAAAAAATCAAAATCATCTAAATTTCTCTAATTATTTCTCCATTTTTGAATGAGAAAAACAAAATCAGCTCAATTCATATTTATTTTTTCTTTTTCAAATGAAAGATGACAAAAATCGGCAATATTTCTATTATTTTCTTCTTTTTTAAATGAAAAATTACAAAATCAGCCATATTTCTCCTTTTATTTCTTTGTTTTCAAATGAAAAATAACAAAATTAGTTATATTTCTCATTAACTTTTTTTTAAATGTAAAATAACACAATCAGCTATATTTCTACATATTTAATTTTCAAATGAAAAGTAAAAAAATCAGTTATATTTCTCTTTATTTACTTTTTTTTCAAAAAAAATTACAAAATCAGTTATATTTCAATTTATTTTATGTTTTTAAAATAAAAAAATGTACATCAGCTACATTTCTTATTTTCTTTTTCAAACAAAAGAACAAAATCAGCTATATTTCTCCTTATTTTCTTCTTTTTCAAATGAAAAATAACAAAATCAGCTATATTTCCTTTTGCTTTCTTCTTTTCCAAAGAACAAATAACAAAATCTGCTATATGTCTCTATATTTTCTGTATTTTCCAAATAAAAAAATTAAGCATTATTTCTCTTTTTTTCATCTTTTTCAAATGAAAAATAATAAAATTAGCTATATTTCTCCTTATTTTCTAATTGGCAAATGAAAAATAACAAAATCAGCTATATTACTCCTTATTTTCTTCATTTTCAAATGAAAAAAAAACCTTCTATATTTCTTCTTATTTTTTTGTTTTTCAAATGGAAAATAACAAAACCATCTATATTACTTCTTATTTTCTTCATTTTCAAACAATAGAACACAATAAAATATATTTCTCATTAATTTCTATTTTTTAAAAAACATTATATTCCTATATATTTTTTCTCTTTCAAACAATAAATAACAAAATCCACTATATTTCTTCTTATTTTCATCCTTTTCTAACAGAAATACAAATTCAGCTTTATTTCTCTATTTATTTCTTTATTTTTAAACAAAGTCAGCTAAAGTAATATTTATTTTCTTCTTTTTCAAATGAAAAACAACAAAATCAGCTACATTTCTCTTTATTTTGTTCTTTTTCATATGAAAAATGTATAATAAATGTATAATAAAATCAGCTATATTTCTTCTTATTTTTTCTTTTTAAATGTATAATAGCATAATTAGCAATATTTCTACTTGTTTATTTCTTTTTCAAATGAAAAATCAGAAAATCAGCTATATTTCTACTTATTTTCTTCTATTTCAAATGGGAAATTACAAAATCAACTATATTCCACCTTTAATTTTTTCGTTTTCAAATGAAAA
Source organism: Ascarosepion bandense (assembly GCA_037127315.1). Taxonomy (NCBI): domain Eukaryota; kingdom Metazoa; phylum Mollusca; class Cephalopoda; order Sepiida; family Sepiidae; genus Ascarosepion; species Ascarosepion bandense. Next base: position 1,537 of record JBBBDQ010003483.1, on the reverse strand, counting down.
ATAATAATATCAAGTAAATATCTAGTTATTTTCTTCTTTCTCAAATGAAACATATCAAAATCAGCTATATTTCTACTTATTTTCTTCCTTTCAAATGTATAATAATGAAATCTGCAATATTTCTACATATTTTCTTCTATTTCAATTGAAAAATAACTAAATCATCTCTTGTTTTCTGTATTTACTTCCATTTCAAATGAAAAATAACAAAATAAGCCATATTTCTTCTTTTATTTTTTGTTTTCCACTGAAAAATAAAAAATTTGCTATATTACTCCTTATTTTCTTTTTTTTCAAATGAAAAATAACAAAACCAGCAATATTTCTACTTATTTATTTCTTTTTCAAATGGAAAATAACAAAATCATCTATATTTCTTTTTATTTTCTTTCATTTCAAATGAAAAATAACAAAATAAGCCATATTCCATTTTTATTTCTTTGATTTCAAATGGAAAATAACAAAATCAGTGATATTTCTCCTTGTTTTACAAATGTAAATTAAGAAAATCAGCTATATTTCTACATATTTATTTCTTTATCAAATGAAAAATAACAAAAGCAGTTATATTTATTTTAATTTTTTTCATTTTCAAATGAAAAATAACAAAAAAGCTACATTTCTTATTTTATTTCTTCATTTTCAAATGGTAAATAACAAAATCAGCTAAATTTCTCTTTATTTACATTTTTTCAAATTGAAAAATAACTAGATCAGCTACATTTCTCCTCTTTTTCTTTATTTTCAAACAAAAAACAAAATCAGCTATATTTCTTCTGATGTTCTTTTTTTTTCAAATGAAAAATAACAAAATCAGCTATATTTTTTACATATCTTCTTCTATTTCAAAGGGAATATAATAAAATCAGCTATATTTCTCTTTTATTTCTTCAATTCAAAATAAAAAATAACAAAATCAGCTAAATTTCTATTTACCTTTCAGCTTTTTCAAATGAAAAACCACAAAACCAGCTATATTTTTCCTTATTTTCTTCTTTTTCAAATGAAAAATAACAAAATCCAATATATTTCACCTTATATTTTGTTTAAATGAAACTAACAAATTCAGATATATTTCTTCTTAATTTCTTCTTTTTCAATGAAAAGTAACAAAATCAGCAATATTTCTCCATATTTTACTTCTTTTTCAAAAAATAATGCAATTTGCTATATTTTTCTTTATTTTTTACGTTTTCAAACAAAAAATAATATAAGCTATATTTCTCTTTATTTTCTACTATTTCAAATGAAAAATAACAAAACAGCTTTATTCTCTTTTTATTTTTATTTTTCCAATTGATAAATAACAAAATCAGCTATATTTCTCCACATTTTCTTCTTTTTCAGATGAAAAGTAATAAAATCAGGTATGTGTCTCTATATTTTCTTCATTTTCAAATGAAAAATAACAAAGAAGCTACATTTCTTCTTATTTTCTTCATTTTCAAATGATAAATAACAAAATCAGCTAAATTTCTATTTATTTTCATCTTTTTCAAATAAAAAACAACAAAATCAGCTACATTTCTCTTTTTTT